>CABPRJ010001449.1:240000-253336 GCA_902439185.1 Cinara cedri | reverse complement strand
AATGATGCGTTTTACGTAGGTATAAATATAACGATCTTATGTAAGCTGCACTACAGTATTACGAAAGACAAAAATCACGGGGAGAGCCCCGTGTTTTTTTCTCTACTCGTGCTAAAATCACGGGGCTCTCCCCGTGATTTTTTTCTTTCGTAATACTGTAGTGCAGCTTACATAAGATCGTTATATTTATACCTACGTAAAACGCATCATTAGTAGAACTTTTATCAGTATTATAAAATATATTGCGTAAAATAATAGCTATATGATTCACTATAATTGCAGAGGGTGAACGAAATTGGGTTACTACCGGATTTGTATTTGTCTACCTAGAATATAATACTTTAATATTAAATTACTGTGAGAACTTTGTTATTGTATAGTCTCTATGAGTCAGATTTTTTAATTATCAGCCAAACATTTGTTATCTAAAAATTTTTCTCTACACGTGCTCTCTTGGCTACGGCACTGTTGTCAGTTTAAAAACTCTTTTACAAAAAAAAAAAAAAGAAAACCAGAATGTGAATAAACCAATTGTACTTAATATATAAATTCGTGCTCGTGCTCATGAATGAGGGGAGGGAAAATTTAGTTTTCAATTAGCTCGAGTGTGGCCGAGACGAAACAGCGTGTGAATGGAGACTAATTGCAAAGGCGGAGACGGCGACGGCGATGGCGGAATGCCGGATTTGTTTTTCAATTATTAATCTTTTAATCGAATCGTTTACGGAAACGGGATAATCCTTTTCCTCGGGGATTATTACTTTTACGATAATACCTACGTATATATAAACAACGCGAGTGGGTATAATACAAAACGAGTAATTATAAAAGCGTATCTAAATCTCGTATCAGGCCGTCCGGAACCCAATCCCCCCGGTCGGATACGCTCACGTAGTGTGGTGTACGGGGTGGTTTTTTTTTACACACTATACTCATATTATCTCAGAAAGTATAATATAATATAAACTTTTATCGATATTTTCTTTTCGGCTATTTTAACGTATTCACATAGTGCAGCAATTGTTAAATTTTATATTACTCTTATTTGTTGACCCTTACATATATTCGGTAATAAAACCGCTATAAATATAAAGATACAAAAATGTTTATATATAAACAGCAACCTAAATGCTCGTATATAATATTAAATATTAATTAAAAAACTCGTGGGTCCTGTATTTATTCGAAACCGCGAATAATAATAATTTCTGCGTTCAAATATTGTTATAATTCTCATTGATTAATTTTCACGGGTCAATGTCTTGTGTAGCTGACACACGATGCGCGTGGTGCACGATGCGTACCAGTCGACTGGTGAGGCTGGAAGCACAGTTGCGTTATTTGTGTTTCTTAACATTTTAGAATCACGTGTATTCAAGTTAAATTTCCCAAAAAGAAAAAATCGCCCCGTGTATTTTCCCTGTACTTAACGTCTGAAAGTTCTACATCGTGCATAATAAATATTGTTTTAACGGTCGTTGAGGAGCTTCGATTATAATAATAAAATTCAAAATACCCATACACAGGGTGATAAACATAAAGTAACATTTTCCTTATCTCAAAAAGTATTAATATTTTTCGGAATTTATTTTTATTTTTTTAAAAACATTTACGATACAAACAACGTTAGAATGCTGCATCGCCATTATTACCTAATTTACAGTGATAAAACCACTTTTGATTTTCAAATAGAGTCTATTATATTAAAAATGCCATAAATAGGTAAAATTTAACTTTAAATAAATTTTAGTGTAAAAATTGTTTTGATTTCCGTCATTGACTCATAGACGAAATAATCCCACTTTTAGGTTTGCCATTTTGGGGAAGGGGGAGAGTATTAAATAATTATCCAAATGCTGCACATCGTGTCACCACACAAATTTTGATCCACTATCGTATCCTCCTCCAAACCATAGTCATAAGTTGAATAGGTATCTCATTAACGGGTTAACGAAAATTAAAAATGTCAACACCGAAATGTATTTAAACTGAAAATATAGTTATTCATTACATTTTAAATATTTTTTTCTATTAGAAATTCAAAATTAGGTAGTAATTTTATTCCCAAATATAAAGGTGACAGAAAAAATAACGAAAACATTTTAGAGATGATGCTGTTGTTTTTCAAATATTTTAAGAAACAAATTTCGAAAAAAGTTAATAGTTTCCGAGATAATGAGTGTCTTATATTATGTTGATCATCCTGTATGCTTCACACAACCATGTATACAACTGTAGTTACGCCTCCAAATTCAAAATTGTACGCAAAAACACTGCGTGAATACACGTAATTTCTCACAAAAACACATTTAGTAGTACGCACCGTCATAAATAATTTTGTTTCAGCACAGAAGATATTATTATAATAATGTAGCCGTTTGCCATAATATAATATAATAAATGTCAAACGGCAGGTTTAATAACATAAAATGTCCTCGAGCCGATAATTTATGTCTCGAAGGTGATGATGTAACGCAATTTTACAAACTGATTAATAGAAAATATATATAAGTACGCATATATTTCATACGTTTGAAAATGTAAAATATTTTACAATTATAAACTCGTTAATTTAAAAAAAAAAAAAATAAAAAACCAAGCTCGTAAAATGTATAAAATTATACTTTATTATATTTCGCAGGCTGCAATTGATCGATATTCTCAATGTTCAAATTGAAAAATTAAAACAAGTCCCACTTCTTATACGATTTAAAACGAATTAGCAATTATCGAACTTAACCTCCTAACACCTCGCTCAAACATTTTCATTACATCAATTATAAAATATAATGACATAATAAATAATCAATAATTTACAAAAAAGAAAAAATACTTACAAAACTACTATACTGCAGGCTAAATTATGCATACATATTTGAGTATTTACAATACTGAGAGCAGCGAGGAATTTGTTGGTTTGAGTATTAGAAATAATCTAATGAGATGAGATGATTTCTGTTTCTGTCAAGTTAGTTTTTTTTCTTCTTTTTGTAATTTAGTGATTTGGTAAAAGTTGATCATAGAGATATTATTTCCTTTTCAGGCATCATGGTATAATTTTCAAACATTCTGACAATTGTTAAACTTTTTATAACCATTCATTTTGGTTTGATAGTTTTTTTTTTTCTATTTTATGTTAATCAAATTATTTTGGCTCAAAGAATATATTCAAAATTTAACATAACGTTTATCATAAGTTTCATTTCTTGTAAAAACAATTCAATGTAATGTGGCGTTCAAAGTTGAAATTTTAATTAAAAATCTTTTTTGATAAAAATGCAAAAATATGTATAGTCTCGGGCGTTTCCACTTCAAACAAATAGCAGAGGTAATAGAGGTACGCTAAAATTTCTGAATAATTAGTTGGGGTACTTCGTCCACCCTCCCCTCCATTACGAGTCAAGCGCTGGGTATTCTTTGATCTCTATAATAAAATATGAATATTAAATGTAATTGATAAATATTTCATATTTTATAAACTATATACAGTGTGATTAACATAATATATGAAAATGATTATCTTGGAAAGTATGAACTTTGTAGATTCTGAGTGATGTGTGATTTTTTTTTTTTGCATAACCAAACTTTTCTCAACATAATTATTCGTTAGCAATGTTGGTTTATTGTTGTATGGTATAAATATGTAAATCATATAAATGTATGTATTACTCTTTATACCCTTATTTTTGAAAGTAAAACCACTATCCAATTTAAATTTTCAAATAATAATTTTTAAATAAATATATGAAATTTTGGTTTAAGTACATTTTGATGTTAACACTTTTAATTTCCTCCAATCCATTGATGAAATATTCTACTTTTAAGTTTGTAAGTAGAAGAAAAGTAGTAAATAGACTTTTTATGAATGGGATCGAGTCCAATAAGTAAAACTGTTGGGAAATAAAATAAAATTGATTTTCATTTTTATACGTATACAAGAATATTTATTTTAATATAATATGGACATGCTAATTTTTCAGTTAAAATTTAATTGATTTAATCCTTTTTAAAAAACATAAGATACCCAATCCCTTTCATAAATAAAATTATAAATGGGATGAAATTAAATGATTTAAATGAAAACCACTCTAGCAATGTATTTTATTATGATTTTTTTTTGTTTTTTTAGGAAATTATACAAATATTTAGCATTTAAAATTATTTAACTTAAAAATTATTAGATTATTTTACCTTGATTAACATGTAATTGAAAACTTATCCTATTTTGATGACAATTTAAAATAATATAAATACTAAGAATTTGATTGGAATATTGTCACTCAGAATTTTTGTTTAGCCACTTATCAAATTATTTGTGATATTTCAAATTATTATTTAATATCTATGCACTTTCATTTTTTCTTTCTATATTGGGTACATTTTTGTATTTGCTATTAACCTAAAAATAATATAAAACAGAAATTTATTTTCCAAATTTGGATGTCTTTTTAAAAATACAATTTATACATTTCTCAACAATAGCAACACCTTTTTTTAGATTTAAATTCAAACTGTAAATAAATAATTAAACAATTCTTTTTTCCTCTATTTAACAGTTGACTTTCTAATGAAAAAAAAAATTTAACACACGGTGTTTTAATATCAATTAGGTACATATTATTTTCTGATTACAAGTCCAGCTAAAATGTATGAGGTATTTTAATAGAATTGAAGATAATTTTTGACAGCAGTTATAATGAAAACTTCGACCTGCAAAAATACTATTTATTTATGATGGTGGGTAATTTTAGTACATTACCACTATTCATAATAAATACAAAAGTTTGAAACCAAACAGCCTACTTTAAAAGTAAACAATCCATCTATAGTTATGGGATATTTGTTGAAAAAAGTAATTTTTAAAAAAACCCGTACAAAAATAATCGATTCAAATTGTGTAAGGAATAGTTTGAATAGTATCCTCCAACACTCTACTCTTACTAATAAAACGATAAACTTAAAAGTGGAGTAGCTGTCTCGCCAACGGGTTGACGAAAATTGAAAATGTATTTATCTATCTATATTATTTTACATATTCGTTTCTATTTAGGAAATTTAAGAGTGGGGCTAGTAATGTCATCCTCAAATATGAAGATGAAACATTTTGAAGTTGTCCTTTTTTAAATTTTCTGAAAATTAAATTTCGAAAATAGATAATCCTTTCTAATACTATACGAAATAATGAGTATAAAATTGTATGTTTATCACTCAGTATAAATTAATTCAATATCAATTTATTCGATTTTATTTTATATCAGCTAAAAATATTTGAATATTGTTGTCTTTTTTTAACACTGGAATATTTATTTATTTTATTTTCTATAGACAATAGAAAAGTATTATTTTATATAATTTAGGTATAAATAATGTAACATTTCCTATTATAATATATAGGTACACCAGCACGGCTGTTAAAATATTTTTTATGTGCTAATTTATCAGCAATAAACTTGTATTTAAAAAAAAACATCATAAATTATATCCTAAATAAATAGAAGCATAACAGTAATACTAATACTCAAGACATTTTTTTTATTGTGAGAATTAATGTTTCTCAATTTTGAAAATTGTATTTTTGTTTCCGACACAATGTGTTTGCTACTACCTACGTGTGCGATGTTTTCAAAAATATATTTTCTAAGACAAAAACCCAAACAAAAGACCTAGAGGATAAACTGTTGAAAATTTAAAAAAGTTTTAGAAATAAATAATCACTGACAAAGATCCCACACCATTTCGTGAAAAAATCAGAATACTTTGCTTACCAAAAAAATGTTTTTAAAATTAAAATAAGTGTATTTTTTTGAAAGAAATACTGGGAATTTCAAAAAAATTTTCCAAATAAAGTATCACCAGTCAAAAAATACTTATCTTTAATGATACAAACAAATTGAGTTAATTGTTTAATCAAAAAAGTTCACTGACAAAAAAAAAACACATCTTAGTAAAATTAATAGGTTCTTTGCTAAATTCAGAATCTAAAACGGAGTGTGGGATAGGGCTCGATATAACATTTACCTATCAAATTATTCATGCCCCCCCCCTCAGAACGAAATCATAACTATATCACTGTCCCACATATTATGTCCCACATATTTCATAATTATTATATGTATTACAATTGTATTATACGACATTGGAATTATTACCATAATAATATTAATATACTAGGATGCATAGCTTAAAACAGAATAACTAAATATTTAATTTATCAAAAAATCGAATATTCGAATATTGCCTCTGAAATATACACTCTTGACGTTCTAAATAATATTACAAATATTATAGTATAATCTCCTCTAATGTTTTTTTTTTTTTTATAATAAATAAATGCGTTCACCATACACTCGTTCTAATACTTTTCTGGTGACTACGATCATATTATGGTAAAGGACATTTGACAAATGCAATAACTTTTGTTCTGTTCAAAATGTTCAAGTTTTTCTTTTCCGTAATAATAATTTCACCCGAGCATTGCGTTATGGTTTGTATATTTTATTTTTTTTTTAAACTAAAATTAAAAATGAATTTTACAAAATCCAAAATAACTATTTTATACATTTATTTTTAAACGAAATTATGTTCTTAATAAATTATGAGTGGTTTATTTCCCACAATTGTTTATTGCCACTACTAAATAATATCAATAGATTCAGCTGCAATTACAATAGATGTTATTCATTTTTTAATTAATTGTTTTATTTTACGTTAATACATATATACAATATACATAAATATAAAATATAAGGATCAAAGCGTAAGGTTCTACTTAAACATATGTAAAATAATTTATGAACAGAACAATTATTATTTGCATTAGTCAAATCTTCGTAGAACACTCTGTATATTTTATATAATAATAACACTGCAGTGTATAATATTATTACGTGTAAATTTGAACGTAGAACACAATATTTTTGTCGTATTACACGAGAGTTGCTTATGCAGTTTATATATTATCTTTTGGAAAATAATATCATCCTGTAGGGTTGAGAGGTAACTCGACACCGTCTCCGAATCTGTCTCGCGGTCGTTCCTCTTTCCCCTCCCCCCACAATATCCACCGTCATCGCCGCACAGCCGGCGTATTTTTAAAAAAATCCCTGCGCTCACGTCCATTACTACGTTGCAGACGCGGAATCTTCCAACCGCGTGTTTTTGACACGATGTTAATAACTTCGTGTTATACACACATCACGCGCCGTTTGTATAATATGCATTATTATGACGTAAATATTATATACACACGTATTTATAATATGCCTCGGGCTAATAAGTTGGGCCACGAGCCCAACTTTTCATGTCGAAATCCATCATATTATATTATAGTATAATTATATACCTACTGCCCGCTCTCGAGTAACACTGTGGCAGGTCCTATCAAAACTACTGTTTGGAAAATGTACACAATTTTCAAATTGTGAATTTGGTCGGTGTTTTTTTTTTTCGTCCGACGTATACCTACCGTTTAATATTCGTTAACTCCGCGTTTAGATTTCGTCACTAATTCCTAACAAGAAATGACGGTACATAATAATATAATCAACCAATTATTATATAGATTTTATGTTTAGTTTACTTCCGAATTGCTTTTACTACAATAGGAAAAACACGAGAATATAGTATTAATTATTTTATCTTTATTATTTTTATACAAAAAACACAATTTTATATAAAACACGCTGTTTAATATTTGTGAATTAAATTAAAGATTTGTAAGGACCGGGTATCTCAACCTTTAAAATGATACTTCAAAGTTATCAGATTACCGAGCTCAAATAATAATAACAGTATACTTTATATCTTATATAGTTATATATTATTTCTAAAAGGTATTTTTTGCAAAAAACTCTTTATTCCTTTAATCAAAATCGATAAATTAAATACTGTTTTAAAGATTAACTTCCCCGGTTTGAACAAATCATAAAATCAAAATTTTATTGTACACTATTTTTTATATTAAATTATAAATATAATATAATTAGAATAAATAAGAGTTTGTATCTTTAATCTTAAGTCTTCAAAGAAGTACTAGAGGAAGGGAAGCGAAGCCACCCGCCAATATATTTAACATAAATTTATCAAGCTCCCTCCCAAGTAAAAAACTAGAATTGTACCTATGAATATAGTAGTTTATTTTACATTTTTTAAATTTAAAATTTTGAAAAAAATCACGGCATTTCAATACAAGTTTAACCGAACTTCGCTCAGAACTGTACTACGTTATCAATTATTTATCGTTCCGTATAGATAAAAATCCTACATTCCCAACTTCCCACCAACAACAGTGGCCATCATCTATCTATCGGTATAGCAGCTCTTTTTTATACAAGCTATAATTAGTATTTAATAGCCCTTGGGAGGTCGAAGGGTTCTCGGCTGCAGGATTCCAAACGACAGACGAACAATGGAATCCCGACGCACAATGAATACATACATTACGCGCGGTGTTTGAAGTACGAGATGGCCGAAGACTGCATTTTGTGTGTGTGTGTGTGTGTATAATAAAACGAAGCCCGTGATACGAAACCGTATAAAAATAAAAATAAACACTGTTAAGATAATTCATACAAGTTATCACAACAACAGACAAAAACTATTTACTTCTGTGATTATGCCAATAATTATTAAAACGCGTCTTGCAAAACGTGCATAACGTGTAAAGTTATTATTTGTGTATTTTTTTTCTTCCGTTTATTTATTTAGAACGCTTAAAACTGGCTGGGACATGCGTATTATAATAATATTACAAATTATCACTCGAATGCAGTTCAAAAATAAAAACACAAAATGCTACAGTAAGAATATTCATAATAAAAACAAAATAATATATGATGTATTTAAAAGCATTAACGCAAATATAAAGGCAAGAGGCGTTGATTGTTAGCCCCCTCCATAATTAAGCCAAGCCCCCTCCTCATCGAATCCTCATAAAATAAGTACTAATAGTACACATATTTTATTTTAATCAATATTATGGGTGGCTTAAGCTTTTGCAAGCAAAATTACCCGCAAAATTTTAAAAAAAAAATGTTCAATTTTTCTACATAATTGTTAAATTTATAATAGAAAACGTATATTACCTATGAATGGTATTTGATGTTTCTACGCGCACTACTTGCACGTCATGCTACTAGCTTTTTAAGATATTGTAACAAATTGTAATGAATTATTTGACTAAAAGGTATAACAAAATCGAATTTAAATAATATAAAAGTCCTGCAAATAGATGTCTGTAAAGGACGGACACAAATAAACGAATGAATATAAAAATCAAGGAAGGAGATGTGTCTATCTCCCGATCCCGTTAATATACACTGTGCGTCGAGGTTATAGACCAGATTTCATCACACTGTATACATAACAATTATTATGATTTATATCTTAATAATTCCGAGGAGTGGCAAAGGGGGCACTAGTCCCCTGGCATTTTTTTGGAAGATAAAGGTATTGTTTTGCCCCTCCTCAGATAATCCAAAAGTACAAATCTTTAAATCTTCTTAAGTTAAGAAAATATGCAATATATGTTCACCAAATATAAAAGATGTATAAATAATATTTATACTAGTTATAGGTACTTTTTTAAACTACTTACAACAACTTTATTAATGAACTCTTATGTAGGTACTTAATATTATTTAACAATACGGGTACCTTGTTACTGCTATTTACAATTTGTTTCTTCTTAACCACAAAATGAGTGTTACTACTTGTGTAAAAACAAACAATTAGGTACACTGTACACAATGAATACAATAAAAATATATTTAAACCTGCGAAAGAGCTCAGAGGTTTTAACTATAATGGATAAATTATTTCCCCCCCCCCACTAGATTTGTATCCAGTTACACCACTGCCTTAGTCACTCATACCTAATATACGTAATTATAATATCGATGTACTGCTGTTTGCTAAAGTTTTGCTCGCGTGCATATAGCATGATTAATCGGTGACAGATTGGTTCGGTGTCTAAACGATAAATAAAATAAATTATAATACGTACAACCAGACGGGAATCCAAGCGAGGCAAACACTAGGGCGGTGATTTCACGCTCTAAACAATATAGTACGCACTTGAGCGAGGTGATAATAATATTATATTTATCTTGATATTTTATGTAAATGGACCAAAAATTCACTCAACCCCCCCCCCTCAGATTTAACATTTAACATTTTTCTTGGCCCATCGCTATAGTATCCCGTTAGTATTAGACAGTAGAACAAAAATCATCGTTAGTAGATAATTGGTTTTATTTTTTTTAGTTCATAAATTCAATGGGGGAGAGAGGCGACAAAACAAAATGGCCAAACTCTGATACATTGATGTAAATTTTAAAACGTCGTAGAAAAATAAAAATAAAAAAACTATCGTTTTCAATGTGTCCATTTAACAATGTACATGACGATAAACGAAACAAATTTTTATTTTTTTTTATTTTCAACATAAAATTGTAATTGTTTAGACTCTCATAAGCTAACTAATGCTGTATAATATACGCACCAAACTACGCATTTAGTATAAATGATTCAGACATAGGATATCGTTTAACACAGGACTCCCGAAACCTTCGATAAAATTAACGATAACTAATCGAGCCTGGTCAGTTTTTCGACACTAAACAAAATCAGACGACCAAACAATAGTAGAACGAAGCTATTTATCATGCATAAATGTGTTTCTTTATCGAAAGAAACAACTTAAATAATTGTTCATGGTTCATTGTGAAACCTGATGGTGGCTAAACGTTTCTACCGCGAACCATAAAGCAAATATAAAATACCCATGAACAGGAGCTCTGTTTAAGTTATTAGATTAGAATTTTCTCCCAACAATTTGGTCGTTTTTTTTCCGCCATTAAGGGCCAACAAATTAATTTTTTAAAAACAAACGATCACGATTATGATAGTTAGATAAGACTTAGGTTTGGTATTTAGTCAAAATAAAAAACTCATAGCTACTATAATAAATTATAATAATAATAGTATTAAACCTTTCGTTTGGTTTGGTATTACAACGATGTTTATTTTATTGTTTTATTTTTTATCTATAAACAACTTTTTCAAATTCTCAAGCACCCTCACACTGAATTTATTAATTTTTTAAAAAAACCTACTATTTACTAACAATTACTAACAAAGATTTCTTATCTACTATCTAATACTAATAATTGGACCATGAAAAATTTCGAATTTTAAAGTTGGGGGGGGGTATGTCAAAAATGTACGTCAAAAATTCTTTCAGTTATAAAAAACCAAAATTTTTAGAATGGTTCAGACATGTGTTTGGTGAGTGTATGGTCAATTAAAGATAGAATAATATAAAGTAAAACAATGGCACCGACAAGCTGAAGATGTTTATCGTTTATGCTGAGTGCTTGGAAAGAAACTAGAATTTGTTTTGTTTAGTTTCAAAAAAATATGTATATGCCGTAGGCATTTTACTAAATAGTCAAAAAATTTTATTTTTATGCGATTTAACTATCTGCCTAGACACCCAGTTAAATGCCTATACATTTAACTAAAGTCTATTTCAAGTCAGGCAAATAAGGCAATATTATTATAGCAATATTATTTAAAGCAATATTATTTTAAAAAATAAACTATATATTCTTATTCGTTATTTATTCCAACAATATAAAAATATAATCATAGATTTTTACCTTTGAAAAGTAACATACATTGTTAACGAAAACCTTATCTATATACCTATATGATTTCAAATAATGGTTTAGAAGATAGCAAAGTACTCGAAACCAATTTGTATCCATATGTCAAACGGTAGCAAACTTATTAAATTTCAACGGCCAAGGGTTTGTTAAATGTCAAGTTCATGTTAAAAGCGGCAATGTCAAACCAGTCAGTGTTTGTGTTTTTAACAAATAGTAACTAAAAACTAACAATAATTTGTAATTATAAAATAAATTTGTATTCATTTTTTATACTCGTACCTAATATGAAAAGCTCGTTGCAATAACCAGGTATCTCAACTTGTTATAATTTTTCAGGAGACATAAAAAAATAGCTCTATTAACCTCCTTTGATCAAATCACTGTTTTTATTACACATTTTTATGCTTTAGGTGTATATATAATAGTACAAAAAGTCTTATAATACTTTTGAATAAATTTAAATAATTTTAATTAATAAATTAATTAATGCAAAATTTAATGGAGATATATGGTTTTATGCCCCAAAATTTAAATCCACGTTTATTTTTTAATATACATCTCAAAAATATTTACAACATTTACAATAAATAATCTAAAGAACCATTAACCAAGTAGTATCATAATATCTATTATTATAATCATTCAACCAACCACAACCTTTTATAATGATTTATTTGAGCTAATTGTATGCCATTCTGTTTTATCATAAAAAAAAAAAACAGATATCTCCGGAGATATCCAGTTATTGCACCGAAAATTTTAAACCAGATATCTCCTTTTGTATGATATTATCTTATCTGTCAGTAGGAGATTTATTATTGTCGGGCCTACTTATAGACAAAATATTCCACTATCAGAATATGTTAAAACATGAATTTTGAAAAATGCAGAGATACCTGATTATTGCACCGGCCACTTACTAATTAGCAATTATCTATATTTATTTATAATTTAAATTTCAAAACAATAATACCGACCTAAGAACCCGAAATTTAAAATGTTTCATATGCCTAAGTATTTTACATATTAATAAATTATACATAATGTTTATGTGGAATAGCAATAAATAAATAATAAGAAAATATAGTTGAATTTGTAAAATAATATAAAAACGTTTCATTGTTATTTTTTTCCAGATTTGAAATAAGCATTTCTGGCATTTAGTTAACCGTCTATTTAACTAAATACTAAATATCTAGGTGGACCGCACAAAAATTAAATTCTTTGACTATTTGCTTAGACATTTACTAAAATATCTGATTTGACTATACGCCTACGACAGGTATATAATATATACTGCCAATCTTATCAATTACGCGACCATTGTACTTGTATTGCAGGGATGCATAGGGGCATACTTACCGGCCCCACATATTTGATCGGACAAAACGATAATCATAAAATTGTCCGTTACTTGTAACATCATAAATTCATAACACTCATATAACACTATTTTATACTATACGAACCTATATAAAAACAACGAACTATGCAGGCATACAGTTTTACAAACTCGTGTAGGTATTCATACTGGCTCTTTCAAATTAACCACGAACTATTACTTACTTTTGCAATAAATTACTTATTTAAAAAACTTGTTACAATCATATATTCTAAAATGTTAAAATTGCCCTCATTTTTTGGGTGAATCTGTTAATAAGGGTGAT
>CABPRJ010001449.1:0-237500 GCA_902439185.1 Cinara cedri | reverse complement strand
TAGCGGCGGCCGGTCCCCGGGGATTTGGCAAGCCGCACGCGAGCTCGGCGGCGTGCTCGTACGGTACAATAGGTCTAATAATAGTGTGCAGTGCGACGAGCTGCTCTCTATTTTTAGATATCGGCCGCCACTGCCGCCACCACCGCCGCCGAGAGGCGCGGCTTCTGTACGGGCGAACGGCAATACCGCAATGCATATCATTGCGAAAATATAATGTAGGTGTGTGCGCGCGTGTGCGTCTTAACTTATGCACACTCGCGAGAGTCGCGACCGCTGAAAAGTCCGCGGGGCGACTACACCACCACCACCGCCACCGCTACTACTACCACCGACGGCAGTCCCGCACGTCATCCACGTCTGCTGTGGGGGAGGGGGGGTTAGGGGGTACGAAAAAGACGTATCTCTCCCGGCACCCCCGGGGAACAACGTACGAAGAAGAAGACGACGACGACGACGACGACGACGGCGGCGGCGGCGTAAATATTATAATACCCGGCACCAGAGTTCCGTACTTCTTGTATGTTCGCATAGTGTATACGCGCGCCGTTTATGGCCGAATTAACCGTCATATGGAATGTAAAGAAGTATGGAGCAACGGGCCGGGCGACGACGCTTCAATAACCGTAATGCACTACGCGGCACCGTACACAACGTTATATTATGCTATTGTATATTACGCTATTTTGTACCTATATTATTAAGCCGACTTTGTGTGCGTACTATAATTATCATTGTTATTGTTATTAGCCCAGAACGATTAGTATTTTATTTTACTATGCCCATACTTATATTGTATACAAAATCTAATCGATAACGATGTATAGGTACATTACAATAATAATATTATACTTAATAACAACGATATTAATCATTATTACTCGGCGGACGTTTAATTTTGTAGTACGATCATTAATGCGTACAGGAATAGTATCTATATACGGCAGGATTGGTTTTACAGTAATGCGTACTCATTTTCAAATATTTTTCGCCGGTCTGGACACGAATTTTCCACCGGAATTCTTGGTCCGCTCAAACAACGGTGAGACCTAACCTTGGTGAACGTTATTTTTGTTGATTTTCCAAACAATTTCCGTAGCAACTGGGAAAACCCGAGAAAACGCGTATGAAAAACGAGAAAGTCTACCCCGTCCCAAAAAGAAAGAGTTGCCAGCATTACTGGTTTCGTTATGTAAAAGAGAGCCGACGTTTTTGCAGGAATATTTTTATTAGCCTTTTGCGAGTTCTTTTAGTTTTCATTCGGTTCAACGCGGATACAATTATTCGGCTAAACAGAAATGTTTGACAATTTTACACGGAGTTTATAGCAAAATGTACTTGGTGCTAAAAATAGTTGGGCTTAATGTAGCTGTTTTTTTTCTTTTTTCTTTTTTTTTGTAAACATTTTAAGTACCCATTTTGACGAAATTACATTTCAAAACAAGCATAACCAAAATTCACTCAAAATCGTTTTTCGTTAGCAATAGTTTATCGTTGGGTACAGGTATAAACTAAATAACTTTATGTATCCTATCATCTCGACTTCCCGCCTATTTTATATTTTCCGAACGTTTATTTTATATACATGTAATTTTAGACGCGCTAACTACTGATTTATGTTATAACTTTAATGTAAGTTTAATTGTGTTTTTTTTAAAACATTTTTTTTTTTTTTTTGACAAATTGTAATTATTTTTTTTAATTTAACTACGTTGGATGTTCAGCGAAATTTTAATTTTCTTTTACGACAAATACGACGACTGCGTCGAAATGTCAGCGCTATTGTTGTATAATAAAATATTAATTGTTATCATGTTTCATCAACGATCACCGAGATCGCGGTTATTTACTATTTGTAGGGTACCTACGACATAAGTTTGTAGTTTTTTTAGATGATAGTCAAATTAATGGAGTTTTACCAAAATTAAAACGGTAAAATTACATCACTCGGGTCAAAAACACGTAATGGACGAACTGCACTTGAGTCGAAAACGATTATTTTCCGGAATGATTTAGCAATAGCTCAAACAGCATTTTTATAGTTTCAAAAAAAATTAATGTTTAACCACGTCAGTGACTTAATCGTAAGCGGTTAGGGAAATATGAGTATTTTTAAAACTTTTAAATCTATTTATTTTTCAAACATTTATATTGACATAACTTTTTTGACCCGAATGCAGTTCGACCATTACCCTTTTTTTTAAACCTAAGTCAAAGTGACATATTGCAATATAATTTTTAGAAAAATTAATTTTCTTCTGAGTCGGTAAATTGCGTCTCCCAAAAAAGATCATAGTCATATATTATGTAAATTGCGGCCCATGTAATTTTAAAACATACGTAAATTGCGTCCCGGGTAAATCCGGGTTCCGGTTGGCTGAACAATTTAAAGATAAGTATTAATCTTTGATTGATAATAATAATATGTTCACTAATATAATATTACCAGCAGCCAGTGTGCATTTGATCAAATCGCGAATGTCGAATCGCACGAGGTTTTACGTTGCTCTACAGTTTACATTTTTTCTAATTTAATAAAAATGGACGTTATGAAAAGCGAAAGGAATAAAACGTTTTAAATAGTTGATGGTTTCAAATTTCGTTTTTACATATTGCTGAAAAATGATATTTAACGTTGGTGTTACACAGTTAAAACGTATAAGTGTTTTTTGAAATTTAATAATAATAATAATAATATGTGTGTAGATAGTTTTAAATATCACAGTCATTTTAAAATTTCGGAACAAATAATTAATCGACAGAAACTTAACAATTTAAAAAGAAAAACCGTTGACGATATGTTTACTCGGTCATCTAAAATTATTCATTCTGAATTATGAAATGCTGATGTAGAATCGTTAACTACTCAAGACGTTATGTTGATTAAACGAAATTTACACAATGCTCGAGCTTCTATCCTACCAAAACCACCACTCAATTTTTTGGAATTTCACAACATCTTGACAACAAGGAATTTGAAACAAATAAAAATGAAAATTTTTAAACCGTTCATTGTACAATAAATCAGTCGTATGTTCCACTCGTTTATATTTTACTACCTTCGAAGACTACACAATGCTATTTATAGGCATTTCAATATTTAGTTATCAAATTTAAAAAAAATAATCTACAATTCATTCCTATTCGGTTGTATGCCGATTTTGAAAAGGCTATTCACAATGCTGTAAGACATGTTTGGCCTTCTATTGAAGTAAAAGGGTGAAGATTTCACCTTGGTAAAAGTTGGTGCCGGAAAATACAGCAGCGGGGTTAAGTAATGATTACCAAACCAATAATACTGTTATAAGTAATTTTCTTAAATTATTTTTTTGACTTTTTTTAAGTCATGATATGGTTGTAGATGGTTTTGCGTATGATATAATGGCATTGAAACCACAAGATAATAGGATAGTATAATTTACTGACTACATATTAGAAACACATTTAACCAATGACGCAGAGTTTCGACCACTGATATGGGCCGAATTCGTATCCTCAACGATGCGCACAACAAATAATTGTTCATCATTTCATAAAAAAATTAAACAGCTCATTCAATTCATCATACCGAAACATATTCAATTTCATTGACATTTTAAAAAACACGCAATGTGATACGTATATCACATTGAGAAGTCAGGGAACAAAAAGCAAAAAATTACTGAAAAAAAAACCTTTATATATGACAAAATGTTTGAATTGCAAGCAAAAAAATTACTACGTCTTTGAGCGGGAATTGGCTTACAAATTTTTACCAATTTCTTAATTATGCATTTTTTAATTATACACATTTTTACAGACCCTTTAAACTTTACTTTTAATAATATCAGCGAAACCAATATTTTTAATCATACCAATATTTATACATTTATATTGCCAGTCCTAAGTCTGAAAAATGAGAAGGAAAATATTGATTTTGCAAAAGAAGCCTTAGACCTAATTTACGTATGAATAAAAAATATTTAGATAAGCACACATACAAAATTATACTCAGGCCGCAATTTACGTATGTACAAAATATACCCGGGCCGCAATTTACATCAAAAATTAAAAATGGGACGCTATAAATTGCGTCCCATTTTCTTAATTTGTATCGATGCTAAACAAAATTACCGTATGCATATACTGTTACATGTATCAGTTACTGCCTTTTTGTTGACTATAGGTGTACTTATGTTTATGAAGAGTAGTTAATGCTTATTTTTACGTAATTTACTGGTATCATTCGTATACATTATTTAAAATTCGTGTATATTACGTGTTTAACAGCGTTTCTAATGAAACCAATGTAACATTGTATTTACGGTATTTTTCGTAAACAGTAAAAAAAAAAACGCGCATTAAAAAAAAAAACGCGCATTAAAAAAAAAAAGAATAATTTTTCATATAAAAAAAAGAATAATAGAATTTTTTTTTTTTTCGAAATATTGTCGCTTACTTTGGCTTAGCTGTCCTTCGACTTTGCAAAGCCTTGCGTGAGTATACAGTAAATACGATAATATTATTGTTAATAAGACATTCATTGGTGAGGGGAGGGGGGATTGTTGTTACCTTACGCCCGTACAATATTTTAACGGAAAAGTCGAAAAATCATTGACAAATACGATTGAAAACATTGCTGCCTTCGAATTACGTACATACGAGGTGTGTTCAATAAATACCCAGACTAAAATTATTACAGATAACAATTTTAAGTAATCGGCAATATTGTTATACCAAAATAAACTAGAGATAATTACCATTATTTTAGTATATAATTATAATCATTATCTCAAATCAGTCATCGACAATACGTGTTCAAAGTTGGTCGTTTTGTATTAAATCGTGATTTTACAATGGATAATATTACGAAGCAACGCGAGTGTATTAAATTTTCTTTTAAAATTGGTAAAAATGCTACGGAAACTTTTGAATTGATTAAATTGGCTTTTGGAGATGTTTCACTAAGCCGTTGTGTAACTTTTGACTGGTTCAAACGTTTTAAAGAAGGTCGGATATCCATTAAAGATGACCATCGTCCTGGGCATCCATCAACATCAAAAACAAATGATACCAATGCTCTTGTTCAAAACAAAATTAGATACGATCGAACATTAACTGTAGAGAAGTAGCCAATGAAGTTGACATATCAATTGGTACTTATCATTCAATTTGATCAATTTGATCAAAGTTGAATTGGGTATGAAAAGAGTGTCCACAAAATTAGTGCCAAAATTGTTAACCGAAGAGCAAATGGAACATCTCATTGAAGTGGGTTTGGAACTAAAATATCGGGTTTCTAATGACCCAAGTTTTATAAAATCAATTATTACGGGTGATGAAACATGGGTACATGGATATAATCCCGAAATCAAAGTTTAATCATCGCAATGGAAGACCGCAAATTCACCTCGCCCAAAAAAATGTCGTCAGATCCGGTCAAACATCAAAGCAATGCTCATTGTTTTTTTCGATTTTTTTGTCCATTATGAGTTTGTACCTACGGGTCAGATAGTAAATCAAGTGTTCTATAAACAAGTACTTGAACGATTAAGAGAAAAAGTACGACGTAAAAGACCAGAAGCGTGGAAATCAAAGTCGTGGTTTTTGCACCATTGCATTCAGCACTTTCCATACGTGAATTTTTGGCATCTAAAAATATACCAATGGTACTTCACCAACCATATTCACCTGATTTAGCTCCCTGTGATTTTTTTATTGTTTCCGAGACTAAAATGTACCCTCAAAGGCCACAGATTCGAAGACATTAACGAAATTATCCATAACGCGACACAAGACCTAAAGGCTATAACTATGGAGGAAATTCAAAGGTGTTTCAAAAAGTAGCAAGACCGTTGGGAGCATTGTATTAAAGCTAAAGGACACTATTTTGAACGAAATCTATTTAAATAGTTGGTAAGTTTTAAATATAATTTTTAATACATTTTTTCTAGGTATTTATTTAATACACCTCGTATACGGACATCATTATCATACGCACATTCCAAACGGTTTTTTCGATGAACATATTTAGTAGGGATAAGCACCGACAAGAGCCGATATCGGCAATATCGGAAAATCGGCTACCGCTATTTTATTTTCTAAACTCATATCAGACCCGATATTTTTTGAAAACAAAATAACGGTGTTCAGTTTAAAAAAAAACACGTAACTAACTTTATATAATACGTTTAAATTATATCGGTGAAAATCGGGTATCGGATTTTTTTTTTTCATAACAATTTGAATATCGGCTCATAGTTTCATGAAAATAAATCGGATCGGTTATCGATTTTTATATCGCAGTGGCAAATATCGGAATATCCGGTGTATAAGGAAAAATTAATATTATCGACTCACCCCTAATATTTTTAGTGTATTATATAATAACTTTATTACATAACATTATATGAGTACGCAAGATACAGTAGTTTTTTCTATACATCATTAATATCTTGTGATGCGCGTAAATCGGCCGGATTTTTTTTTATTATTACACGGCATTTTCACCTCCGTCGCGTTTGTCGCGTATAGCATCAGTACGGTACCTCGTTATCGTGTTGAGTGTTTTTTTTTTTTATTTTTGTTATTTTTCTCCCCCGATTTCGTAATACCAATATAGCGTGTATAACATAATTTCAAGTCGGATCCCGTTCGATGTAACGTATTATATTTTATTTTCGTTGACAGTAACTGTAAGCACACGTCGGAGAGGTCGCGTAATATTTCAGCCGTTCGCGCAAACACACACACACAAATATATATAAATATATATATATACACACACACTGCACTGCACAGAAAATCGACGCGTTTGATTTATATCGCTTTTTTTTTTCTTTTTTTTTTTTTAGTCCTCGTTATTATTGTTCCATAACTGTATACGGCAAAATGTACAAACGAACGAATTGTTGTTTTACAACAACGCCGTTGTAAAACTGCAATAATTTAAACGTTCGGTGTTATTTTTTTCTCTCCTGTTTGTTTAACGCTCGAAATAAAAGTAATAATAATTAGAAACGACGGTTTTAAGCGGGAAGTTCGCGTGCAATATGACCGACCGCGGCACGCAATAATGATTATTATAAATTATACTCGTCTCGCGGTAATGTCGAGGGGCTTTTAACAAATTATAAACAATTCTCAACAAACGGTTCGATCGGTTTTAGTAATTTTTATGTTTAAGGGCCTGCACGTAATCCGTATGTTACATTATATTGTGCTAAATATGCGCTTTACAGCAGGAAAAACTTACGCCCCGTAGATTTTACTGTATACAATTGAATAGGGACAACACATTTCCTACGCGTTGATCTTGGTCGATTTTTGGATCAGGTTACTGTAAACAGCAACAAGGAAAAAAAATAAAGAAAAAAGCTATCCTGGGATAATGGGAACGGGTGTAGCTAATGTTGTAGGCGAGAAGTTGCAGGAAAGGCAGGATATAGACAAGAACTTAATGTATATCTGTATACGCAATGATGAACCATTGCTAACGAAAAAGACAATTCTGAGAAGAGTTAGTCGATAGTATTGCTTTGTCAACAATATGTTTTATATATCATATTATGATAAAATATAATTACATAATATGCATTAAACATTTTCTTTAATAATATTTGTACCTATTTTCTAATTTTTCCTACATTTTTATCCGGTATTCCTGGTTTTTCCTATTTATTGGAAAAATCAAAAAATGACTTCCCTAAAGTACCTCCCCAGTCAGATTTGCTTGTATAAAAAGTGCTATATTTGTAAATCGGAGCAGGAAAAAAATAAAAAATAAACAACATTAAAAAACCAATACATTCCTCGCTCCACTCAGAATCTAAAAGATAGTTACATAAAAGGTAAACATTTATTATATCTATACTCTAAATTAAAGTGATTTGAAATATGATTTCTAAAATCCAGGGGTCTCATGAGCCCTGTAGGAAGACTTTCTTGTTAAGAAAAAAAAAAATCGGTTCACCCTACAATGTGACGAGAGTTTTTCCAGTAGAGCATGTTTTTGAGCGAAAAAACTGTCGTCGTAGAGAACTAACTAGTCACAAACACGTCATGTAATATTATTCGATAAGCATCCATTTTTAATATAATACTCTGAAGCAGTGACTTTTAGTTTTGGTTTTTTTTTTTTTTTTGATTACTTTCGGTAGATTATTTCAAGTATTCTCATATCAGTGCGCTTCATATGGACGTTAGCGTTTAAAATGGAACTGCGCTCGATTTCAAATTTTACGTTTAACAGTTTATCCGGGAATAAGCATATTAAGTATCAATATATTTTGAAAAATATTCTGTGTTCGAATTTGTATACACTTATTTAAGGCATATAATGTAAGGAGTAGGCGTGACCAAATATGAAATAAAACAAAAATAGAATTCACTTAAAACCTTCCGAGAAAATCACTAGGTCGTTACAAAAAAAAAACACCTTGTATAATTAATAATATATAATCAGGGTTGGACTAGGCCACCGGTCTCCGAAAAATCTTTGCACGGTATAGACCGCGATAAAAAGATTTTGGTAAATCTGGCAAGATCAGGTGAGACAAGTAAATAATTGGACTATAATATTAACGAATCGTATCTAATACAACATAATGAAACACGTAAGATGTGATTAAATGTTACGTAATGTTATGTAATTCTGTACAGCTGTAAAATAGTGCCCGAGGGGCTGTTATAATAAGCCGTCAGGGACTGCTGTATATGCTATCAAGAGACCTTTAATAAGCGGCCGTAAGGGACTGTAGTGGGTATTTGGGGGCCTTTAATAAGCTATTTGCAGAGGCTTCAGTAAGGCGTACGCAATTTGTTGACTGTAATAATTGGCCGCCGATGAGCACGCTTTCAAGTGGAAGTATTGACAACAGTGATATAGACAATAATTAGCTGAAAGAGGGTCGGTACAATAAATATTTCCCGGGCTGCTTTTTTAGGAGAGCCCAACCTTATGTACAATGTATATTATATAATATACTCGCTCAGTTTTAAACTAATGTACGTTTAAAACAATTGCAATTTTCGGTTATATACGACGACCTTAGTAATCAGTATTAAAAAGTAACGATTTATTTAATTTAAGATTCGGAGTATCTCGAGAGATTTATTGGTTTAATTATAATTTTTGATTTATTTTTTTATTTTTTTTTTTTTTAGATTAGGAACGTAGCGAAGTATTTATTGCTTTTATTGGTTTTACTATAATGTATGTATTATTTTTTTTTTTTTTTTTTGTATACGCCTTCATAATAATTAAGAAAAACTAGAAAAAATGTAAAATGAAAACAGACAGACAGTGTTCCGATTTTATTAGTTAAAATACGTACACTTTATATTTTCTACCAGAAATATTGCTCCAATATATAAATAACAGGAGATCTTTTTTGTAGCATTTTTAATCTAGCACAACCATATACAAAGAACGAGACAGTTTGTGAAAATAATGGTATTATTATTTTCAATTATGTTTCATTTTGTTGTAATTCAGTTCAAAATATTCATAAAGACTTGAAATTTTGACAAAAAACTTACATATGCTTTTTCTAGACGTGGAAATTTTAAAAACGTTTGAGCTACTTTTGAGCGATTTATAGACATTTATATTCTGCGAGTTTTTTATCCAATTTTTATTTGGTAAGTACTCTGTAGGTAAAATTGTTAAACTAAACACAAATACTTGAGAATTTAGAAAGAAAGTTCATTAAAGTCGTACTTTGTGGTCCAAAAAGATATTCAGTATAATGTGAAATTTTTTTTTATACAAATTTTAATATCAAATTTTGGTCAAAATCTTAAATATAATGATCTTTTAAAATATGTATAATCCAACTCTGCTCAGAATTGTTTTTCGCTAGCAATGATTAACCGTTAAGATATACATTAAATTACTCTTTATATCCTTCTTTCCCAACTTTCCACCTACAACAGTAGCGCACACGTCTTCAGTACCAGCTCTTCATATGTTTTTGCCTATGAGATTTAACTTACTTTTAATGTATTACGGTGTAACTCGAAACACGATGTGTACATTAAAATATGTATATATACGTGGTTTGGTAAAAACTGCCAAAGATAACCGCAAACACTAACGCCTAGTGTTTTTTGGCCCCATACTTGTACTTTGCCAAGTGTGACTATTGCGTCGCTTTTGGTTGCCGTATTCGCATCATCACGTGTATTATAGAACACACGTTTGGTACGCATAATAATAGTATGCATAGTTAAATGCAAAAATGGCATGTCACGTTCAAATTTTAGAATTTTCCAGAAAATACGAAAACAACGAGAGTTAAGCACCCATATACTGTATACATAGAAACCTATAGACGACATCTAACACGACTCTGACGTTATAATGCGGTATTGTTAACGGAGATATAATGCTTGAAAAATTAAAAAATTTAAACAGTCGCCCTTTCTAAGTTTGGCCATTCGTATACGTATTATTGTTCCGTCATTTTTCCAGTTCGTGTTTTCTTTCTGTTGTAAATCTATCACTGCTGTGACCGTCCCCGGTTTTTTTGTATAGGTACCCTATTTAACGAGGTTTAACAAAAAAATACGTTAATATATACGTATATGGCTCCGCGATGTGCGTTGTTTGCAGGAGGAAGGGGGGGGGGGCGTGCGACTGCCGAGGTATATATAAATAACCGGGCGCGTGGTCGTCGCATGCACGACCGAGTCACTCGGAAAACGGGAAAGGGGGACGACGTCAGCGATTGGGGGGAGCGACATCGGCGACGGGGTCGTACGGAGGACGGCGACGATTTTCGTTTCGTACGCGAAAATCGACCGTGGCGGCAGCGGCGCATTATTAACGCCGCAGAGTTTAAGTCCCCTCTTGCCGTCTATAATCCCGCGGCGGGCGAGCAGTTGCGACGGGACGGGCGGGCGGGCGACCGCGGGTTCGCAGAGGCGGCGTGACGCGTGCGCGCGCTAGCCCCGGCCTGTAACGAGGCGCGGCAGTATCGATTGCATAACGGCGGCGGCGGCGGCACAAATAAAGGACCGACAACGCGGACCGGATGTCGGGCTATAATAGCGGCGGGTGAGAGCGGCGGCCGCGTCGTCTCACGGGTCTGAGCGGCCCGGAGCTCCGTTAGCCCGACCCCGACAAGAGCTAAGGATATTGTTACGGTGGCGGCGGCGGGAAAGTTCACGGCGAATAACTTATTATCTTCACTGTCTATCGTATTGTCTATATTTTGTTTCGCCGTTACAACACAATCGCACCGTAGCATCGCGCAAATTCGTTATCACGTATGCCTATAATAGCGACGACGCAAATATAGGAGGCGGGGTATCGCGTAATTAGCACCCTCTATATCTCTTAAATCGGCAAATTTAACGGGCGTGTTGTTTTTGTATCGTTATTTTTTCATCATTGACACAACTAGAATAACTGCAACTCAAAGCTTGCAGAATATTTGCCTAAATATTTGCCAATCGGTTTATTTTCGAGGGGGACATCATTTTGGAAAAAATTAAAATTTTATTTCTATCCTCTAACACAAAAAAAAAATAACTTTTTATTTATTCACTTTAGAAAATTTTCAAAACAGCCATTTTGAAAACAATTTTAATTTTTCACACTTTCAAATATCCGATGAAACGATTTCTTAGTTACAGTCGTTTTAATTAAGAAACAATTGGATATGAATGTATGATACGTTAAAACTTTAAGAATAATATTTTGTACAAAATGGCTATTTTGAAAATTGTCTAATGTGAATAAATGGTTATTTTTTATTTTTTTGTGTTTAGGGAATGGAAATAAAAACTTAATTTTTCTCCAAATCGTTGTCCTCTTCGAAGACAAACCTATTGAAAAAAAAATAATCAAAACAAACTCAATATTAACAGCGCTTGAAAAATCCGTCTATCACCACGGTGGGATACATTGTATGATGAGCGTTTTTTTTTTTTTGTCTGTTAACAACATTTCTACCGGAAATCTCGCTCCAATCATCCGATTTGATTTTCTTTTTAGTTTTCTTAATATCTTAATTATTATCTATTTATCTATTAGAATCGGAGCTGATCGAAGGACCTATTAGTTTTACTTCGATATGTGTTTTTAGATTAAAAGTGGATCGAAGGATCTATTGGTTTTACTGTGTTATATTTTGCCTATAAACAATTTTTCGAGAAGAAAACTTGCTTCGATATATCAAGTGTAGTATCTTTTCTAAAAGGAAATTTTATCTAGTTGGTGGATAATTAGGAAATCTTTTTTTGTTTTTTCAAAGGGTTTTTAAAATAATTTGGAAAAACCAGAAAGGAAATTATAGGTAAAACGGTAAATATTTACGGCGCGCCGAGGTGTTACCGATTTCATTGTTTTTAATTTTTGCATACTAAATTTTCTACAAGAAATATTGTAAAAATATAGAAACGACATGAAACCTATTTTATTGTATTATGGATCTAAATGTTCAAGAAGGAAGTCGTATTTTGTTTTTCCAAGTAACTTTTTTTGATTTTTAAATTGTATTCAATTAAAAAAAAATCGTAGTTATCTTAAATTTTCACCGAATACCTATAGCCCTCTTCATACGTAGTATAATTTGTTCTTAATGTATTTAGTCATTTCATGATTCTTATATTTATATTTGGTTTTATATAGATAAAACTGTTTCTAGGTTCATTATACATTTTACTGAGTTATTAAAAAAACTGTAATAGTTATTTTAATTTTAATTTTGACGAAAATCGTAAAAATCACGGGATTTCAAAACGTATTAAACAAATTTTGCTCAGAATCGATTTTCGTTAACAATGATTATTATTGCGTACAGAAAAAAAATGAATTACTCGTTACATCATACCTTCGAAATTCACACCAATAAGACTATATTAGTGGCACACACATCAGCAGTAACACCTCTTTATATACGATGTGTCAAGAATTTAAACGTTTGTTTATGAGTTATGATTCTTACCGCATTGCTTGAGAACTTATTTGACAAACGAAGGAATTCAAAAATATTTTATCTTTAAAAAAAACCACACATTGTCGAAACAATATACTTCTCCGACTTTGCTATTCCTAAACTATTCCCATAAAACTTATTTATCGTACCTAAACAATATTATAATTTATATTTTATAATTATGATGACGTGATTTATAAAGTTTAGCGGAGGAAAAAATAACCGTATAACCAAAATACAAATATAATTCGTACGATGGGTGGGTCATTGTTGTAGTTAAAAAGTTGGAAAGGTTGAGGGGAAATTGATTGTATATCCTTACGCAACGATTAACCATTGCTAACGAAAAGACGATTCTGAGCGAAGTTCAGTTAAAAGTATTGCTTTATGTCATATGATAGTAAAATAATTACATATTATACATTATATATTTTCTTTTAAAATATTTGTTTAATATTGTATTACGTTGACCACCCTATAACTGGTACAATTATTGCGTACTCGAGTGTAGGTAGTAATCGAATTGGGAAGAGGACACAGAAGAACGGAGTATCTCAACTCATTTTTCAGAAATTTTAGCATATCTCTACTATTTGTTTAAAGTGGAACAAAATATAATATACAAGGTGATTATTTTGTTGTTAAACAATCATTATTTCGCAAAATATTGACTTCTTTCAAAACAAATTTGCTCAACAAAATATCATAAAAAAAAGCTCTAGAACATTACAATTTCATTATTTTTTTGTCACTCTTATTATTAAAGGAGAAAAGACAACCAACTTTTGATTATAGTAGGCTACAGTAAAAGTTCCATAAATTGATAGAATATTTAGTTTAAATAAATTTTGATATTGAAATTTTTGGTTTTATGTCAAATTACTTACGAGATATTTAAAACGGTAAAGTAGCAGGGTTTAAATAGTACTCCACTACTCTCCCCTTTCAAAAATATAAAAATGGAATATCTTGTAAATGGGATGACGGAAACCAAAAAACACCTTCGGCATATTGAAATAAATCACACGCAACACAAACACAACGAATGTTGCCGAGATTACGACGACGGACGTACTAACGGAACTTAGATCATAATCGATCATTCATACATCGATAATGTGAGCAGGAAGTAGTAAAGTAAAAGTATAAAGAAGAACTACATAAATAGTTTACTATCTTATTAGTACCGTTGGTGACCCACCAAGTCTTTTAATAAAGCGGATCTACACAAAGACGCAAAACGTTTTACACTGTTACAGTAACATTGTGCGCAGGATGTATTTGATGTGAAACCATTCCCGCCAAACTTATGTTCACTGAATTAAAAAATTATAAAAAATTCTTTAAAAACTAAGCAAATTCCGTAAAATCTTAAAAAAATGCATTTTTAGGTAAATTTGTCAAAATATATAACATAAAAATTACATTAAAATATTCAGTATCATCCAAAACACATTTTGTAGGTATATTAGGTATATATATTACTTTATCGTGATCAGAGGGAGAGGGGTATCACCCTAAGAGATATTTTAAAATACATTTTTTTACCTATCACCTCTTAATTAAAAATCGTTTACTCGATTCTCCATTCTAATTGATAATATTATTATAATTATTATTATTATTATTTTTTTTTTTTGTTATGTCATTCGAATTCAACGTCACTAAAGCGTTGGAGTATAACGATATCATAAATGATTTCTGTCAATTAGAAAGCACGTAAAAAATACGAATTTTATTTTGTAATAATTTTATGAGTTTGTAATTAAAGTCTTACACATTTTTACAGTTCAATAAATTGTATTTAAGTTATCAAATTTAGTTATCATATAATTATATATCATTATAATTCTGTTATCAAAAATTGATATTTATTGAAAGAGACGTTAACAAAAATAGCACCCGGGCACCAAAAACCATGAATACTCAACCTATACCCCGGAGTTAAAGAGAGGGGATACAAGAGGACTCAGCTCTCTCCCTCTGACTACGCTTAATTCGATCTACCGTTTAAAATAATCATGTAGTTTTTAAATGTAACAATTTTATTTTTAGTTTAATCTTTGATAAAAAAAATATTATTTCTTTGGTTTAAGTTTTATTTATATTTTATACTTTTTTGAATTATAAAACAAATAAAAAAAATATGCTTTTTATGGTGTATACAAAACAGTGTAAACCAGTGACGAATTTTCAACATTTTTCTGGAAGGGGTCCTGAAAAATCATATCTATTTCAAGGTATATAATTTTTATTTTTACTTTATTTTTATTTATTTATATCACGGGTGAAAGCCCAAGGTACAGTATAAAGTTTAAAATTACATTAGACATAATAGGAAAATGTATTATAGACCAGATAGATTCTCGTTTACTAAACACACGATACGGTAAATGGTTTGGTTGCGGCCATAGTTAGTGTGGTGTAGAAGAGCGTAGTAGGGAGTAGCTAATCTATAGGACCTACCAGAAACCCTAAAATAATCTCTGCAAGGAGTTTAGGTACATCAATGAAACCTTTTACGAGTTTAGTTTAGGGAATTAAGGTTGGCTAACATTTTTCTATCGAATAGACTAAGCTTTAAGTAGCGTAGGATGGAGGAATAGTGTGGTTCATGTTCTTTGTTAAGACAGAAAGAAACGAAATTAAGGAATTACGCCGAACACGCGTAATTTATAGATTTATTATTTTTAAAGAATATTAAATTGAAATTATTTCAGTGTCTGGAGGGTACATACCAAAATCAGTAAATCCGCCAATGGTATACACCACAGATATATTATAATATATTATACAATTTTACATAAATATTATTTTTTGAATTTATATAAAGTAGGTGTGATAATAATCTTGTGCAATGAAAATCCTAAAGAACATACAAAGGAAAATATTATATGTTCCTATTCCTGTTCCTGTTCCTATGGATATTTTGTTACTAAAATTTATTTTATACATAGAGCGGAAGTTTTTTGTTGCAATTCAGTTAAAAACATTAGTATAGATTTGAAGTTTTAACAAAAACATAACATTAATCTTTTATAGGCGTCGTAAAATGTTCTAAAAATTTTAGCACATTTTAAGTTATTTATAGGCATTTTAATTTCAAGAGTTTTTTACGTAGTTTTTATCTTGTTAGGTAGTAGATACTACAAATATATGAACATACCTAATTAGTTGACCTAATAGAAATGCTTGAAATTCAATCAGGATGTTCGTTATACGTTTTGTAAAAAAAAATAAAAAAGTAAATTTAAAGATTTTTTTTTATAATGATCCAATTTTTATGGAAATCGCAAATATTACGACTTTTCAAATCATGTTTAAACGAATTTCGCTAAGAATTGTTTTTCGTTACTTCGTTAGCAATGATTTACCGTTACATACAGATATAAATTACATAATTTTATGTATCCCATCTTCTCAACTTCTTACTTACAACAGTGGCGCACTCATCAGCAGTATCAGCTCTTTTTGTAAATTATTAAATGAATACGAAAATGTTAAAAAATATTATGAACAGTAATGTAAACAAAATAAAATTAATATTACTGTTATATTCAATAAATATTACATTGTTTATTTAAAAGAAAAGAATTGTGCTTCTCTTTTGCGACAAAGTTTGATGACGGGTAACTGGAATACGTAATAACAATTGTTATATATAATGGGCGATTCATTATCATGTACCAGTTTTAGTTGGTATTTTAAGACAGATAACGCGTGAGTTATGTATTTTTATTATAATGTATTTGTTTAGTATTGTATGACATTTCATAATGGAAAAACTTATTCCGGCATAGCGTTTACATTCAGCTATATTACGAAAATAAACAATTACGATAAATAATAGTTAATTTAAAGATTCAAGCCAGTGAATTGGCCGCCTAGATTATGTGATATCATACCTCAAGACTTTTTCCTTAGAGGCTACGTTAATTTCAAAGTCTACATGGATAAGTCAGCTACGATTGAAGAATTGGAAAGCAACATTACTCGCGTCATTGGCCAAATACTACTGAAAATGCTCGAACGTGTCATCAAAAACTGGAACAAAAGTATGGACCACCCTAGCTGCAGTTACGACCAACATTTGAAAAAAATAATCTTTTACAAATTTTAATTTTATCAATGTTGCCCCATTTTACTTGTAAAGAATGCTTGTATGGTAATAAAGATACCTCAAAATGAATCACCCTTTATTATACGTAAATTACACAGTATATATACGTACGAATTTGGCGAAAAGAAAAATTTAAAGGCGGTATGGCACAAGTTATTTGAGACAACACGAAGTTGACATCAGAGGAACTCGCTATATATATGTATAAAATAACGGAATACCGTAGCAATGTAGTATGACGAAGTGTAGGTATATTAGTATTCGCGACAGCAGGGCCTACATACTGACTACGGAATTTCACAAATTGTATATAACGGCACATACCTACTATACTAATCCAATAGACGTGACGATTCTCGCCACATAAATAACGTCTAGAACGAGAAAAAACTGGGAAAAAATACGAACGTTGTCACCACCGCAGGTATTTGTTTAACATAAAAAATATAAACGAATTCTTCAGAAAGTTGTATAATATATAACTTATATACTATGTATACATAGAATACATAGAATATATAGTTCACAAAAAAATAAAAAAAAAATAAAATGGCAGCGCGTGAGGAGAAGAAGAGGAAACATTTTTGAGAGAAAACATAAGAAACAAAAAAAAAATTAAATTGTCAGCGCGTGTAAAAACCGCGATTTATAAATTTTAAACAGTGAAAAAAATACATGGTTCAATTATTAACCGTTTCATACCAGTAGCGCAACGCCAACCAGGATCATTTTCGGATGGGGGAAGGGGTAGTAAAAAAATATAACATAATATGTTATATTATGTACCATGTATATGAATTTAAAATTGATAGAAAATTTCTGTGATCACATCACTAATTAAACAACTATACGAAATACGTAAACAAAATATTTTAATTTAAATTTTAAAGAAGATTAAAACCCCCAACTCTTCCCCTTTGTACCACTGGTTTAATAAATTATAAGGTTTAGTTTTCAGATATCATTAATGCATATTAAATGGTTTCTATCCATATGTATTATTACAAGTAAAAAACGTAAAACCGTAACAAAAAATAAATTATTATTTAAATAAATTAGAACAAATTATTCCCTAATCTTTAATAGCCAATTTCTTATGTAATATTAATAAATAATTATATTTTAGGTTTCTAAACATAAAATCACCTTATATATTCTCATTGTGCCAGTCCGTTACGATTATTAATTTGATTGACAAAAATATATAATACATACATAGTATATTATATGCAAAGTATTATTATTATGAAATATTGTTATCAGGCCCGTATTGAGCCGGCTAGCTACTGGGCAAAATCTGGTGGGCTTCTGAAAATTTGAAAGATTTGGGCTGGTTTTATAAACGGTTTTGAACCAGTGTTAATATCTAATTGAATCGAGATTGACTCGACGCAGGACACAAATGTTCTTAATTGACTTTCTGTTATTTTTCGATACGTCAATACCAATGTAAATTAACGATTACTGGGTTTTTTAAGATACATTTCAGGGACAGAACAATCTTTGTGTAAATTGGTTTGTGAACGTTTGGAAAAATTTGGGTTAGATTTAAACAAATGTATGAGTCGTTCTACCGATGATGCTGCAAACATGTATGGAGAATGTAATAGTATTTTCTGTTATATGTATTGTATTTATCTTTTCCACATAATTTTTTTAGTACCTATCTAGTTAACCTTAGTATATAATAATACATTTTAAAAGTAGCAACTGTAGACTTTTTATTTTTTTTTGGGTTATTTAACTCGATTGCTGTTTTTATTCGTGGCTCCTATTTGAGAATGAATAAGTGGGAAATAAAAAATAAATACAAATTTATATCTATGGAGAAACTAGGTGATGGGCCAAAAATCGTTGTGTAAACAAAATATTTGGGTCATATTATAATGCTAAATAAGGACTCTTTGTTGATATGGTTCAAACTTTAGATAAAATTTATAACACACCAAATTTTAGAACAGATTCAAGGCTAAAGTTTACATTTATTATTTATTGAAATTCAAAATAATTGTATTATATCAAATTTTTTACAGATATTTTCATCAATACTATCTTTGTACTTACAAACAAAAGGGCTGGATATTTTTCAGGTTTACAAAATTTACAAAATTTACAAAATGTCAAGCAGACCACGAATACAAATATAAACAATCTTGAGATTTTGAAAATATTTTAGAGGCATCAAACATTTTAACGAATGAGCAGAAATGACTTTTGATAATCGAAACATACATTTATACATACCTTATGAATTTACAGAAAAAAGGATTTCAAGAAAAAAAAATACGGACAACTTCGCATGTGGGTGCAGCCACTGTTGTAGGTGGGAAGTTTGGAAGGTAGGGTACAGAAGGAAATTTATTGTATATCTGTAACGATAAACCATTTCTAACGTAAAATAGATTCTGAGCCGAATTCAGTTGATAGTGATACTTTGTCAACAATATATATATATATATAATTAAAGTATAATGTGCGTTTTCGTGACAACAATAATAGTTTAAAAAAGATAAAAATAATAAAAACTTTGTGCAGAGATTTTAAATATACGTTTTATTTAAACTTTAGTTTACTATTGCAGACTGCAGTAAAAAATAATAAAACATAATCATTTACTAATAATAATTGTGCAAGCGAGTAAATTTATACACAAAATACTGAAAATTGAAATGTAGCTGAAAATCGTTTTTGTGACCATAGCATAATATAATATTATTATAATATACCTATAACACCGTAGTCACGAAATCTGTGTTTATCTTTAGACATAATATTATCGGCTTTCGACCAAATATTACACTGATTTGTACGACTTTTTTCCATTGATGGGACTTTTACAAAAAAATGATCGAGGAGCCTTCTGTGTGCCAGGCCGACACTATAATATAGATCATACATTTTATTTCACTTACAAAATTGTACTCATTTACTTAACCAATTTACTTAACTCATTCATGCACCAAATATTTTTTGTTATTAATCGTTAATTAAAAAATATTTTTCATTAACAGTTAAAAGAACTGATAATGAACTGTTAATTCTCTTCTACAGAAAATGCAATTTTTGTGTATGACATTATACCAGGTGATCCATTTAAGTGGGTAAACTCATTGTCTCGAAAAATATAAACTTTTTCGAGAATGTGTTTTCTAGAACATTTAAGAAACAAACTGGTTTACAATTTTATATTTATGTTATTTTTTGTCACCCTTACTATTGGGCTTTAAAACACTACCTACTTTTGATTTTTAAATGACAACCCATATTAAAAATTACATAAATATATGGAATACCTATTAGTTAAACAAGTTGAAAAAAATCAAGTTATTCGAATTTAAAATATGTATAACTATAAGAATTTTTCGCAATAATGTTTTTTTTTTTTTTTGCAGCTATAATACAAAAATGCCATCCTAGGATAATGGAGACGGGTGCAGCCACTATTATAGGTAATTTATGTATACCTGTAAGCAACGATAAAACATTGCTAACGAAAAAACGATTCTGAGCGCAGTTCAGTTGATAGCGATGGTTTGTCAACAATATATATGTTATATTATGGTGATATAATTAAATAGGCATTATATATTTTCTTTAATAATATTTGTTTAATATTGTATCGATTTTCCCGTTTTTCCATGTTTTTCCCGGATTGTCACATTTATTAATAAAACTCTTGGAAAAATCGAAAACTAATCTCCCAAAAGTACCTCCCAGTCAGATTTATTTTCAGAAAGTGTTATTGTAAATCGAAGCAAAATTTCTGGTAGAAAAGTTTTACACGGAAAAAAAGGCCACAATATTTTTTTACTAATACCTACATTTCATACATTTTCCGTTTTTCCGATATTTTATCCCGGTTTTTCCCGGTTATTATAAAAACCTATTGTAAAATCACAAAAATAACCTCTCTAAATCATGGAAATAAAAATTTTCTTTCTGAAAATAAGCTACATTTGATACATGGGAGCAAGATTTCTGGTAGAAAAGTTTTTACAATAAAGCGAGAGGTATTTTTCCATTAGAATCGTCCGAGTGAGCGATAGCTAGGTCTCTAGGTACACTTAAATGTATTTGTTTTTTTCCCTATTTAGGTAAAAGAGGAATAAAAAGTGCAAACAATTTATTTTCAAAACTCGGATTTGAACCAGCAACCCTTAGGATGGCAATACGTAATCAAGACCATTCGACTACAACAAACATACAATAATATATAGAGACAATATAGAGTTATTTAACATAACATATAATATCTACATAGTGTCAGAACTTCAAAAAGTTATAATTTCGAAACTTAATCAGTCCGCTCAATTCTGACTTCACCATCCTTCTTAAATCGGCAATACACATATAATCGAAAAAAAATTGAAAAATTATATTTGTTCCACATAATTTTTTACTCAAACAATTTTCGTCAAGATTTAATGTCAACATTTCTTTATAAAACAAATGTTACATTAAACTCATTTTTTTTTTTTACCACAAAGTAAAACTTAAAGAACCTCCTGTTAAATTTTCAAGCATTTCTGAGAAGTCAACAATTTTACCACATAGTACCTACCGAAGAAAAATTAAGTACAAAACTCGCAAAATTTAAATGTCCATAAATAGCTCAAAAATAAGTTAAATTTGTTGAAAATTTCACCACGTCCATAAAAGGCAAATATAAGTTTTCTGTCCGAATTTCTAGTCTCTACTAATATTTTTAACTAAATAACGACAAATAACAAAATTGATAAAATAGTAAAAGCATTAATCTCATAATTTCCCGTTTTTTTTTTTTACGTTTTATACTGGTTTTTCCCAGACACTATGAAAACCACTTAGAAAATCAAAAAATGACCTCTCAAAAAAACCATCATATCTAGTCAATATTTCCTTTCAGAAACTTAGCAAGGGAATTCAAAAATTTGGTTTTAAAATGCTGTTTTTTTTTTCTTTGTTTTAGTCTGTAGTCACATTTTTTCCTAATAAATTTGCTCAGATTTTTACATGTAGCAACTTTTCTGAAATCTCAAATTGTCTAAATGGTACTTTAAACAGGTCATTTTTTGATTTTCGACACCATTTTTCAAATAAATACACTTAAGTGGAAAAAACAGAAAAACGTACAATTTCACGATTTCATAATTTTATAAAAACACGAACGTCGTTTTAAATCAGAAAAAATGATTTTATCGAAAAATCTCATGACACCTATTTGATTCCTTTTTTATTTACTTTCTTACGGTATTATCGCCAAAACTTTTGAGCTAATTTTGAGTTTTTAAAGAATTTAAAGTTTTGGAGGTTTTTTGCTGTAATGCAACACTTGGAAGCACATTTTGACAAGCAAAAGTATGAACTTACGATCCCTGTATATTATTATATTTATAATTTAGTCTATGAAGTGTAATTGCCAAGTATACGTGGGCGAATGGAAATGTTGTTTACAGAGGACCATAGGAGGCCGGTGGTAGTTCAATGTCTAATTATAATAACATATTTTGCATGTGGTAAATAAAATTGGCTGGAGTTCAATTAAATAATATATGAAATATAATAACAATATGTATATACGAGGTACAAAAGTTTTTTTTTCCGAGAAGGGGGAGGGGGAGGAGGAAGATTCCTATAATAATCGTATATTATATAAGTATTATACGAATACGTTATATGTATGTATCCTTATACGATAAAACGATATACAATCAAATTAATATTGAAATATATCGCGTTGTCTTATCGAATTTTTTTTTTCGAGTCGTTTGAATTTTGGGGGACAGAAAAAGATGACCCTCTCTAAACCACTATATAGGCACGCCCCTGCTACATGCAGGATATATGGGAACGTAGACGGCGGCGATGGTGATTTAACAACTATAATAATAATATTAACGACGATAACAATAATAATAACGTCATGCATTATAATATCGAAAAAGTCACTATACGGGACGCCGCAACGGGGACCACGTGATCGTTTACAGCACGGGAAACGAGACCGGCTAGCGGTGGAGGTTGGCGGCAAATAGCGTCGCGGAAAAGCGGGGATCGCGCTATTTATTATTATTCGCGCCTCGTCTCGACTGCTACTACCCATTCTCCGCGGTAGTCTGCCGCCGGTGATGCGCAAATCACTCCTCTCTCTACTATTCCCAACCGTCCACCCCCCCCCCCCCCCCCAACCCGACCAGTAAATCGAGTCTTCAGCTGCGACAAAGCGGGACGAGATTGCAAACTATATAATAAATATATTATATATATATACACCCTCGATGGATGTGTGTTGTGCGAAAGTTGGCCGTTTCGTTGCACACGAATAGAGGCGGCGGTAGAAATACGACCGTCGACGGCTATAAGCTCGAAGGGCTGCTGCAGTAGGGGTGTATGTAGACGGCGAGATGCGACCAGCTCGGCGGTGGCGGGGGCGATTGTGCGTTGTGAACACAACGAACGGCGTGGAATTGCCGAGGAGACGAGGTTTGTTGCAGCTACATAGTGACTGGGTAGTAGGAGGGAGGATAGGACGAAGTGAAGGGATGGTCGCCACCACCACCACCAACACCACCACCACCCCCGCCACCACTATTATCACTCCTCGCACCGTAGAGCCGGAGGCACGGCGCTTAAATACCAGCACTGCCTTTGCTCGTGCCCGGCCAAGCAGCCCACCCGACCATCATACAACAATCGTCCGCCCACCACCTCCGTCGCTGCACCCCGTCGACCGTCCGGCGTACATCACAACGGCGAACGGATGTAAAAAATATATATGTGTGGCGACGATTGTAGTTGTCCCTATGTGTGTGGAAAAAAACGGTACATACATACATATACGTGCACGCATGCATACGAGTACATGCGAATAAAAACGACGGCGACGGGTTGAAACCACGTGCAGTCCTCGCCCGCGCACCACCGCCTCCGCCGGTTCGGTGTCGCGCTATATACGCAACGAAAGGCCGAGCGACGGCTCGTTCGCAGGCTGCCAGCTCAGTGACGGCGGCGGTTGGCCGACTGGCCCGGAGGCCCGGGCCGCAGCCAAACATCCCCGCACTCCGCGCCCGCGGGTATACCGCTAGCCAACCGACCGGGTCCCCCGGATATTTTCGGCGGCACAAGTACCGGCCGTCGCCGGTGCGCAGACGCTCAGAGAACGCTCCTCCTAATATACGCGTCTACGACATTTTATATTATATGGGCACGGGTACGCTGCACCAGTTACCCCGACGCCCCCTTGCCGACCCCCTCGAACCCCTAGACACGTAACGCTAGCTAGCAAGCGTACTGCCACCACCGCCGCCGCTGCCGCCGCCAACAACGACGACGAGCTGCTGCTGCTGCTGCTGCTGCTGCTGCCGCTGCTGCTGCTCCTGGCTTCTGCCAGAAGTCCCGTCGTGGCAGCCGTCGTCTGTTCAGTCAGCGGCCGGACGGCCCGGACGTCGCGACACCGTTGCGCTCGTAACGCGTACATTAAAATTTAAACAAGTATATAGCATGTATACAATATATATTTACACATATATATATATATATATATATAAATATATACGAGTAAATACTATACAGTATAATAAACGCGCGCGTATAGACTCAGCCCTTCTATAAAAATAATAATGGTACAGCGATATCGAATTTAAATTGTCTTATAATTTTTTTTTTTTAATTTTTTTTTTTTTCCTGTGACCGTGATGATGGAATACCACCGATAAATACGTACGTGGGGGAGTATCAGAGATTCGTCCGTCGAGTTTGTACCACGGTCAGAATAGCATATAATACAATATAGTTATACAAATCGTAATATATATAATATAATATAATAATTATAGTCGTCGTAATGTTCGTAGTATACAATATTATACCAAATATAATGTAATTACTAAAACAACAGAATAAAAAATATTGCGCTTACTTATAGGTCGTATAAATAGTTTTAAGTGCAAAATTAATATTGCGCCTGGTTTCGGGTCGATCGATCGGGTTGTTATACCGAAAATATAAAGTAAATAATTTTATAATCTCATTGTAAATAATATATATATATATATATATATATATATATATATTATATATATAGACAGACATAAAGATAAAACAAGACAAATAATTATTATAACGAGTAAATAAATTGTTGGCACGGATATTACGACGACAATAATAGTATAGCTGGTAGGTGTACAGTAGCTTTATATTGTTGTATAAATAGATCGCAAAGAAGACGACCACGATGACAACGTCCACAACAACAACAACAACGACGACGACGGCCGCCGCCTGTGACGGTTATGAACCGAAAATATTGTACGTTTTTATCATAATATTATATATTAATAATAATTATAATTTTTAGTGTACACGCTTTCTTTACATTATTATCGTTAATCGTTATTGGTAAATATTTTACTGAAAAAAATACAGAGAATACGACCAATCGCGGAGATTATCACTTTCGCAGTCGGACGACACGGCGGGAGACTATCACACGCCCGGTACCTATTTTACGGAAGTAGAGAGAGAGAGAGACGCGACACCCTACACCGCGACCACGCACTGCCGGTGGATGATAAGAAACGCGCGCGTGTATAGCTTCAGTTGGTTGGATCCGGGCCAAATATACATAATATTAATTGAATCGTGTGCGGTGGCAGGTCCGGCGGTGAAAACACAATATTATAATATAGGTGTACCTATTTTGTATATTTGTGGAAAAATCCGTTTTCCCCCACCCCTCGGTGGCACGTATACCGTGGTTTCCGGGAAGGCGCCGGGGTGCGCCGCACGCGTTCGCATTTGGTCCCCTTCAACCAGCTGTAGCTGACACGCGAAAAACTACAAAGTCAACACCGCCATAAGTTTCAACATTCGTTTTTATAATATTATCATTGTTATTATTGTTGTATTTGAATTTGAATAGTTTGTATTATACACTGTGAATTATGTTTTTAAACTGTGCAAACAAATTGTCGTATACATAACAATATTAATTAACTATGTTTGATTTGTTTTGTTTCGTTTCTTTTTATTTTAATTGTTATTATTATTTAAGACTGTATGAAACGAAATACATTATAATGTTTAATGATAGATATATAATATGTACTTATGTAATTAATAATTAATAATAATATTATACGTTTGTCCATTACACTATAATAATATACGAGTTAATATTGATTATTGTTTAGTATAGGTATAATGTTATAATTGTTTTTTAAATTATGTTTTAAATTTTATTTTATCTTTGTGTTATTGTATATCTTTGTTTATTATTAGTTATACGATACTTATATTATGAATAGTTGAAAAATATTATATATTTTTGAGTATTATCGTTACTTTCAGGACGTCATCCTGACATTAGTTGTTAATAAATATATAAAAATGTTATACCAGTGAAGTTCGAATAATCGTATTATAATAATACCGTTCGTTAAGTTATAACACAAATTAATGAACTATGCAGTTTATTATAATTATTACAGGCTTACTATATTGTATAATAACAATAATACCTCAATACCTGTGTATACTTATAAACTTAAGATTTTGTCCAAAGAATACCACAATGATTTATATATATATATATATATATATACGATTTTTAACGTATAATATTATTCACAATAAACACATTTTAAAAAAATGTCAGTCCTTGTAATTAGCAATCCCTAGCAGTCAAGGAAAATGCCTTTTCTGCGAATATTTCATTTTTTTCAAACGGTACAGGCACACGGCAGTATAGGAACGTTTCAAAGTACGCATCGTAAAGAATAAAATAAACAACCCGACATACCTAATATATAATAAATACAACTTTAGTTTGCTCATAAAAGTTTTAAAACGCAACGTTATAGTAGAAACATGCGAATATTGATAAAACATATTTTGGAAAAAAAATCCGAAATGAAACCAACCGTATAACGATAAAATATGTATACAGTACCTACACCGACTATACCATATAAGTAAGTGTAATAAAAATAGAAAAAATATACAAATTAATTGTCAACTGTCAGGCTAAGATAAAACGAGTTCAGTAACCGCTAATCCTTATATACCTTCTCCAAGTTAATTAGTCAAATCGTTTGTTAATTTTGTTTCTACAATAGTAGGTAAATTATATAATAAGCCGAAAAACGATATGTTAATCCGCACTACTCTAATTTGTATCTATAATCGGCCGATATTGCAACGATAAAGTTCGATAATATGAATGTGTGTTTAGAGCTATAAAATATTTCGCCGCGTAAAGAATATTTCATTGGTATTTTACAATCTGATAAATGGCGAAATCGTAAATAATTGGCAAAAAGGAAAACGCGTTAAATCACGTGTACCTAATTATTATACGAGTATTAACCGGTGTGTTACATATTGCAATTATCCATATTCAAATGACTTTAAAAACGATGACTTTTTTGTATAACTATTCAAACAACATAAGTCTACGGGTGCCAAATGAAAATTTTAAAAATCGTGTCACAGCGATAGCAGTAAGTACAGTATAATATTATTTATAACGTATTTATATAGGAAAGCGATGAACTGTGAACAAATATAATTTTTCGTTTTAATCAATTTTCATAATATTAATATTAGGAATGCCCGAGTGTTGTCCAATGGTCATAATTTAATAAACTATTCTCGTATTCCGAAAGAATAAAGAATAAATTATTTTATTATATTTATTATTATTATTATTATTATCATTTTAATTTCATTTAAGATTATGAGTGGAGCGAAGAAGCTTATAGTTTTACAAAGATGTTAATTTGTTTTTTTTATCTGTGCACAACTTTTCTACCAGAAATACTTGTTCGGATTTCTACGTGTAGCACCTTTTTTGAAAGGAAATCGGCGTGGGGAGGTACTTTAGGGAAGTCATTTTTTCGATTTTCTCAGAAGTTTTTTCATCAAATTTGAAAAACCGAAAAAAACAGGAAAATATAAGAAATATAGGTTTTAAGTTTAAATATAATACGGCCTTATTATTTTCTGTACACAACTTTTCTACAAGCAATTTTCCAATTTTTAATAATAGAAATGTTTCTAAAGGGAAATTTCACTAGCTAAATATTTTAGAGAGGTCATTTTTCGATTTTCCCAAGAGTTTTCCCAGAATTTTTTGTATTTTCTATTTAGTTGGTATATTAAAGAAGTAATTTTTCGATTTTTCAAGCAGTCTTCATAATAGTTGAGGAAAACAGGAAAAAAATCAAAAATTAAAAAGGACAAATTTACGACATCACGATTTCATTATTTTCATATTTTTTTTTTTTTTTTTATTGTAATTCAATTAAAAATATTCATAAAAAACTTAAAATTTTAACGGAAAACTTATACTTGTCTTTTCTAAACGTGATTACATTTAAAACATTTTAGAAATTTTCGAACTATTTATTAACTTTCACGCATGAGGTTTTCTACCAGAAATAATGCTCCAGTAAACAAAAAGACAAGAAACCCAAATGTTTGCATTTTTTAATGTTAAAAAGGCCATAATAGTCTTGTTGACCACCAAGTACAACTAATAATAAACCTTCCTGTTAAATTTTGAAGCATTTCATTTTGGTCTAACAATTTTGTCCATAGATTTTACCTACTAAGTAAAAATTACATAAAAAAAACTCATAAAATTAAAATGTCTAATAAACAAATAAAAAATATAAAAATATAAATAGCTCAAGCGTTTTAAAATTTTTACTATGTTTATTAAAAGCTAAATATAAGGTTTCTGTTTTAATTTCAAGTTTCTACAAACGTTTTGAATTGAATTACGATTAAAAAAAAAAAAAAAAAAAAAACAAAATTAAAAATAATAAATCATGATTTTCGTACATTTTCCCGTTTTTCCTACGATTTTTCCCAATTAATATGAAAAACCCCTTGAAAATCAAAAAATCATCTTCTTAAAGTAACAACTAAAACAAATTTTCTTTTAGAAAAGGTGCTACACTTGATACATCTAAGCAAGATATCTGATAGAATTTGTATACACAGTATAGAAAAAAAAATTATTATCATTGTAAAACCAAAAAAATGTCTTACTCAGCTCAGAATATAAAATAAAGAAAGAACGGGAAAATTTACGAAAATAATGCTTGTATTATTATTAATTTTGTTTTTTTTTTTTATACATATATTTAATTTCAAATATTTGTAGACTTGAAATTTTGACAAAGTACTTATATTTACCTTTTTTAAACGTTGTCAAATTTTTGATTTTTGAGCTATCTATAGGCATTTCACGTTTTGCTAGTTTTTTACGTAATTTTTATTTGGTAAGTACTCTGTGGATAAAATTGTTTGATCAAATTAAATATTTAAAAATTTGACGAGATGTTCATAAAAAGTTGTATTTAATGGTCAAAAAAAATAAACTCTAATGTAATTATTTTTTTATCATTATATTAGATCAAATTTTTAAAAAAATTGTAAATATTAGGGCCAAACAAAATAATCACTCAGACTCGTTTTTCATTAGCAATGATTTATCCTTATGTGAAGATATAAATTACCTCAGTAACTTTACATATCCTACCTTTTCAACTTCCCACCTACAAAAGTAGCACACCCATCAACAATATCAACTAATTTTTTTGTAGACGAAATGATCAATGTAAAAAAAAAAAACAAGGGAATTATTCCAGGAATATCAAATTATACTATAAGTCCTTAAATTGAATTCTGAACTCCATATGCATTAATGGAGGGGAATTATTATTTTTACGGCGTATCTATTCAAATAATGCATATAAATTGTAAATTTAATATTGTGTAATTTGAAATAATTTGAAATAAACTTTATGTCATGTCATTCAAATTTAACTCGTTATTTATTAGTTTTATGCAAAAAAAGTCATGGAGTTCAAAATTAAATTAATAAAATAATCAAAGGTTAAGTTAAAATTGACTTTACTACCTATTTTATTTTTAACTCGTCAATACACTACCTTATCAATATCTCAGAATTTAAAAATTAAATTTTTTCTATAGCGTTTTTTAGAAAGAACAATAGAAAATGATATCGTTATATAATATATTATATTTCATTAATCAGCTCATAGCAATCACGTATTCTATCATACCGCGTTTATATTCCATATGAGTATAGGTAATGGCAATATTACGTATAACAACAATCGAACAATTTTACAACGAAAAAAGGACATGATTTGTCAAGTTGTTTTACTTTACGCCAGTGATTTCATTCCAAATGTTACATGCTAGTGTATGTATTTTTGCGATTACTCAAATACATCGTTTTAAGAGGACGGTATACTCGCATCATTTTTTTTTGTCACCCTTATTTTTGGGAGTAAAACCACTATCTACTTTTGATTGTCAAATGGCAACCTATATTTAAAATTCCATAAATATATGGAATACCTATTAGTTAAAATAAATTTTGTGTTAAAATTTTTGATTTCCGTAAACCCGTTAACGAAATATTCCAATTTTAAGTTTGGGTCGGGGAAGAGTAACGGAGCATCATTTGTGTGGCGGCATGACGCACCGCGTTTTAATAATGCACAATTACTCTCCCCTGACCCAAACTTAAAAGTGGAATATCTCGTCAACGATTTGACGGAAATTAAACATTTTTACCATAATATATTTAAAAAAAATACTTCATCTATTTATGAATGGGTAGTCTTTAGTTATAATTATAATAAAGTTCGAATGTATCAAATCAACAGGGGTTAAAGTTTTAAGAATAAGGGATGAATTTTCATTTTATGGATGTATTGTTTTAAAAATTAATTTTACAAATAAAACGTACAGTACTATTATTGTAGTACTGTATATTTAATAAATACGGGTACATTATAAATTTATCGTAAGATGTATGGTTTCCCGAAAATTAAAAGAAAACTTGATAAAAGTTAAAGTTTTGGGAAATTCGATCAATTTTTTCTCTTTAGTTTCTTAAATTTTGAAGAAAATTCGTACAAACATTTTATTATACATAATATTGTAAAAAAACACCTTAGTCAAATATTCTTAGTTTACATAAAACTTACAACATTAACATTACATACTAATAATTTGTTGTAAAATTTTGTGTTAAAATCTTCCATTAACTTAACCCCCTCGTTTGGCTCGTTTTATTATGCTTAAAGTTAAACATTTTTGGCATTTATATAGCTGTCAATATTTGGCCAATTTTCTGGACTTTGATGATAAGATTGATGCTTAACTATTTTCTTACAATCTCTTAGCTATGTGTTATTGTATTATATTATTAATCCTGACCAAACCTAACCTAACCAAGCAGATTTTTTCTAAGATGATTAATACATTTTCTTAAAACCTATTTAACCATTTGTTCAAGGTTAAATTTATAATTTTCAAGTATTTTTAAAAATGGTACATCATTGTAAAAGGCTTCAATGGCATTAGGCCAATATCCTTTCTGGAACCAGATGACATACTTGTACTCCAATAAATTGCTCTGTATTTGGTGTTGATATAATAACTAGTAATAATTTGTCTACATTTTCTAATCCCATCAAATCAGGGAAATTTTTTTTTTAAGTTCTAATGATTGATTACAAAACTTAAATTTAATTAATGGGATATTGTTTCAATTTTAGAAGATATGTGGTACCTAACAAAATATTTCCCGACTTCTTTCAACATTATTACTTATTTAAAAACTGAAGTAATAATTTTAAAAAATGGGTCCAAACCAAGGGTTATTTGATCTAAATTACATAAAATTATAAATCTAACGGGATTTTTATAAATAATGTATTTTAAACATTTTTTTCAATACTATCTACAATAACTAGGTATATAAAAGTTTGTAAAAAAAAAAAAAAAACATTATTTTAGATTTTTCTTAATTTTATAAGCAAAGGGATAATGTTTTAATAATCACCAAAACACCTTTTTTTTTATAAAAAACATATTTTTATACAATAAAACTTGTGTACATTTTTGTACACCTTTACAATTTAGCAGATCAAAGGGAAAATATGCTAAATACCGTCTCAAAAATCTATACTGATAATGCAAAAAAATAAATTAACATACTTCACACGATTTGAGGACCACTGTTATTGGTGGAAAGTTGAAAAGGTAGAGAAGAAATGTCGTTTTGAAAGGCAGTAATATTTATACGATTTTAAAATAATAAATTTCTTTAATTTGCCTATGTTTTTTCCAACTATTATGAAAACTCCTGGAAAAATCAAAAATAGATCTTCCTGAATTACCACCCCAGTCAAATTTCCTTGATCATTGTACATCGGAGTAAAGTTTCTGGTAGAAAAGTTATTCACAGAAAAAAAAATAAAAATAGGACATTGTAAACCAATACATTCCTCGCTCCGCGCCAAATCTAAAATGAAAATTTAATCCAATTTCTTAGAACATTAAATTTGATCAGTAGCACTTTTTCTGAAAGGAAATCAGACTAGGGTGGTATTAAGGGAAGTATATTTATGAATGTTCCATCTGAAAAACGGAAAAACAATATTGAACAAAATATTATTAAAGAAAATGTATAATGCGTTTGTAATTATTTTACCATAATATAGTATATATTGTTTACAAAAGCAACACTATTAACCGAACTCAGAATCGTTTTTTGTTAGCAATAGTTAATCATTGCTTATAGATATACATTAAATTCCCCCTCTATCTTCCCAACTTCTCATCTACAACAGGAGCCCATCCACGCAAAGTATGTCCATCTTTTTTTTTTTAATTTAAGCAAAACCATACATTTTACGATAAATCCATAATGATCTTTTTTAACAGTCCAACAATAATGATTCTGTGAGTTTTTTCATGACATTAATATTTAAGACAGTGCATGTAAAAAATAAAAATTCATCCCAAATTCTTAAAACTTTCATCCCTTTGAGACACGAGAAGAGGTTAACTTATCACAGTCAAACTCTATTAGAAATATTTTTGAATTCATAGAACATAATTTGAGGTGCTCATCATCAATTCTTTTAATTAAAATAATAAGGATCACCCTGATATATATACTCATGTATATGTAAAAATTTCCAATTTTTAGTAAATAACTGGATGAATTTAAAAATAAAAAGAGTAAAAAACACCCTACATGAATCGTAGAAAAACTAAGTATGTGCACACTTATATACTGTAACATTACTGTTTTTGAAAGAGATAATATGTCGAACAAATAAAATGATTTGGTTAAGTATCGAGATGACGAATCCACCGATAAGGTTTTTTTTTTTTTATATAAATTAGGCAGTAAATTATGACTGAGATTTTTGTTTTCATTTGAAAATAAAAAATATGTAACAAATTTTTTATTCTTTCTTTATAAATACATTATATCCGGGATTTTTTTTTTTTAAAGAATTAAAATCTCTGACGCAGAGCCGGTCCGTTAACGGGCTGCTGGGTTCAGTGTGCGTCGCGGCGGAGGGTGAGTACGGCCACCGGCGTTTCCGCTTCTGGTGCAATGCGTCGGCGGCGGCTAACGTGCGATATTCGCGAGCCCCACTCACCCCCTGCATACTAATGTGTATGTGTTGTGTGTGCGTGCGTGTGTGTGTATTTCTTCACCACCACTACCGCCGAGTTTCCCTCTAGTCACGCGCCCTCCCATAATTCCGATCTCTCCTCCCTTCTCGTCCCGCGTAACTAATTCCACCGACTAACGTGCACGCCGGCAGCGCGACCACCCGTTTCCCGCCGCGGCGGCCGATCGAACGAGCTATACTGGTGCCGGCCACGGCTACCCGCCTGCCGCGCGCTTTGCCGACTACCAATTTCCAGCTAGCCATCCACGGACCACCGTTGGTCCTCCATATACATATACCTTCAAACAGATACCTCTAATCACCTAATAATACGTGTATAATATAGTATATGTAAGTACTAGCGGGTTTTATAAACCCTAAAAGATATTAGTACTACCGTGGAATATTACGAAAAAAAATTCCAACGTAGCTAGAAACTTGAAAATTTAGTAAAATTGTATTTTAAAAAAAAAAAAAAAATGTATGAGCACCAGGCATTGGAAAATTTCTAGTCTAGTCTAAATATCTAAGATGTGTGAGTCACACCCTCTGAGCCTGTAGCCTTTTTCAAAAGAAAAAAATATTCAGTAATTATAATTTAGTATAAATTATAAATTGTGTTGTTATGTTTTCGAACTACCTAAATCTGAAATAAATATAATCTTCTTATTCCACGCAGGGTAGGGTAGGACTATACTAAAGACTGACAAAAGCCAGTGAAATCTTGTCTGTATAAACACTTGTTTTAATGCACAAAGACTAATTTTGTTTACATCATATAACATATTTGTTTAATTAGTGCAAAGAAGATATGTGACGAATAACATTAAGTACGATAGTATTAAATATCAAATTATTAAGAGTTCTAATAATATAGTGTAAATCTTAATTAAGATGCTACTGAGTAAAATTGAAAGTTAACCTTGATATTTTACACGCCCCAAGCTTTTGTTGAAATCAAAGGATTAAGACATTAATATAATTAATTACATTATACATTAATATAATTTAAAATTGTATCCATGTGTATTGTGTATTATATGTGTACTTAACCAATGTACAATTTTAACCACGGCCCTATTCCGTAAAACCTTTATTATATAAAAAAATTAAAGGGCCTAATGCCTTGGTATAAATTAATCGCCGGCAAGGCCATCAGAACCCAGTCCGACCATGATACTACGGGATAGCGGATTATCTTTACATCATCGAAAGAAACGCGTCGATTATCACGGCTACCTGATTCTAAGTGCGGACAGGTTGACGGTGTTTTTTCAAAAAAATTTAAATTGTATTAAGAAAATCTCTAAACATCCCACTCATATCAATAATTGTTTTGTCCGGTTCAACAAACAGTACTGCTTATGACACCACGCAGTGACTTTTTAAAATTAATATACGCAATATTCTGCATACTCGTGTAACTTTAACCCGGATTTGATATTCGGAAAATTCGTACGATTAGCCATAATTTCAGTCTATACTATATTTTGTAACAGTGCGAGTTATTTAATGATCACGTTATTATACAATATCTAATTAATAAAGATGGTAAGTACATTATTCTATGACAACGAACCCTGTTTGCACTGACAGCTCGAGGATATCCCGAGTGTGTCCCGTTTTTAATTTTTACCTTTTTCACAGCCCAAGTGTGTCCGCGGTCTTATCAACAAATTATTTAGTCCGAATACGTCCGCAGTCGTATCGATACAATCTTAGATAGGTACCTATTTATGCATATTTAAAAGCTGATAAACTTAATAATTGATAAATTGATCAATGGGGAAACAACATTTTGTTTCAACTTTGACAAACTCAATAAGACTATGGAATACGGCTAGCCATGTAATAACTTAGCTAGTGAACGAATGTAGTGCCGTAATTTCTCCCGTAACCTGAAGTAGTGTCATAATTTTCAAAATTTTCATAAAATGTAAAAATTGTTATGTTTTCACGTATAAAAAAAATGTAAATATTATGAGTACCTACTTTAAAGAGTAAAGACTATGTATTTTGTACCTATTTTATAACCCTCAACCAACCTAAATGGATGTAATTAATAATAATGATAATAAAATAACCTAATATTTTTAAGGTTTAAGTCAGCTCACCTCCTCGTGGTGCACTATGGATAACTCTAAATGAACTAGGATGCATTCGGGCTACGTTGAAAAAATTATATTTTTTTATTAGGACGCACTCGGGACATTTAAAAAGGATCATCATTTCAGGACGTACTCGAGCCAACTCGGATAGCTTATAAACATTGATACTTATTTTTATTAGCTCCAGCTGTCCATTATAAAAAGAATTTAACACACCTATATATTTCACAAGTTTACTCTTTTTGAAGAATTTGAGTTTTTTAACACCGCAAATATTTTGTCTGAATTATTTATTGTATGATCTGATTTCTATCGTTTTTAGAGCATATATTTAATTAAACTTGAAGTAAAATAAAGTATATTACGACAAGGTATATATTAATTTTACAATGATGTTTTTTTTTCACGTGTGAACGACTTTTCTATCAGAAATCTTGCTCCGATTTTTAAGTGTAGTACCTTTTCTGAAAAGAAACTTTATCTAGTTGGTACTTTAGTGAGTTCATTTTCCCGGAAAATCAGAAATATTTATAAAATGTATTATTTTCAATTTTATTTTTTTTTTTTTATAATTTTGCGACTTGTTCACGTAATTTGTATTCTGTAGGTATCTGTGGATAAAACTATTAGACCAAAAAAAAAAATGCTTAAAAATTTGATAGGATATTCATAATAAACCGTATTTAGTGGTTAAAAACAAATTGAGTGTAATATAGTATTTTTTTTTTTTTTTTTTATAAGAGTTTTAAAATCAAATTTTGACGAAAATTGTAAATATTCAAAACATGTAAAATCCAACTCGACTCAAAATCATTTTTCATTACCAATGATTAAACATTACGTAAAGTTATATATTAAGTTCTTTTCTATATCCTACCTTCCCAACCTCTCACCTACAACAGTGGCTCAGCCATGGGGCAAAGTATGTCTGTCTTTAATCATACTATGGTATAATAACTTGGATTATTTTAACTTTGATTGTAGAAACAAAAGCGATTATTGCTTTATTTTATTTTTTTATTTTATTTGAGTCATTAAACAATTTATACCATGTTTGACCAAAAATATGTTAAAAATCATTAAATATAGTAATTTGAGATCGAAAAGTAATCATAATATTTTTAGTACTATGTCAAACAAATTTTAAAAGCTATTAAAATAAATTCATACAAACGTCAAACAAAATATTAGCGGTATGATAGAAAACCCACATAAACTATTTGAAAAAAAAATTGAGCCACTTATCTATTAAACAAACAAAATTACAACCATTATACTATAATGACAATAAATTTTCACTCACCCAGGATTACCACGTAGCGCGGCATGTTGCAACGGGTTAAACCCGTTTGTGTTGACAACCATGAGATCAGCAGGGGGTGACCCTAAGGGCGGATATCCCTGCTCAGATAGTGTAGAAGTAGCGCCTTCTGCAAGTGGAACGACTGAGGTTCCATTTCTAATCATCTCCGAAGATGATCCCGCTGAGGAAGGATATAAAGCAACAACTTTTTCTTGGTCACTGTTTTTCGGTGTTCCCCCATTATCTCCTTCATTTAGAGTCGTTGATGCGTTACTCGATGTGATAATTTCACTAGCTTCAGAAGTTGAAGCCTCCCCCACATGAGTTGGTAGAGGTGATACACGATCAGGGGCTGGTTCGCTTCCATCAAGATTAAGGGCTTCAATGGCTAACCTAGCTCGGCCATTGTTAACGATATTCACGCCACCGCCTTCTAATAACATACTCACAAGGTCATCTCTTCTCCTGGATATGGCATCATGTAGGGGTGTATCACCCTCGTTATCCTTTATGGTAGAAAAAATGGATAAAAACAAACAAAATAACACTAATTAGAATATGGTTGTATTCACTAAATATATATAATATATAATTATTCTTAAGTTTAATATTATGGTCGTAATTACGAAAAAAAACTTAGATATATTTATATACCATGCCTAAATATATTATTTATATAAATTATATATCTTAATTTGTAAATAGTTGACAGGAAATTTTTAAAATTCTTAAAGTATTTATATTTTAGTACCTATTTTTTTAAAAATTTTGGGTGTACTGGAGGATGTATTGGTTTTACTATTATGTGTGCTTACATTTTGTTTTGTTTGTACACAACTTTTCTGCTAAAAAACTCACTTTAAACAAAAAATGATAAGAAACTTTGTTTGTTGCATTTGAACGAGCTGGTACATTCAAAATGTGATTTATTGATTTTCTAAAAAGTTTTTATAATAATAGAAAAAACCGGAAAAAGTAAATTTTAAATATAAATTAAAAACGGACAAATGATTTCACGGTGATTTCATTTTTTTAATTGTTACGATTTGATTATTCTACCAAAATCTTACACCAGAATTTAAATGTAGCATGTTTTCTAAAAGAAAATTTGATTTAGTTGTTACAAGTCCGTTTTTGTAATTTTGTGTAGCTTTCTTAATAATATATCAAAATCTAGAAAAACGAAAAAGTTTATGGAAATAAAAATTTCATTATCTTCTATTTTGTTGTTTTAAGATCAAATTTTGACGAAAATCTTAAAAATTAAGGCTTTTCAAAACATGCATAACCGAACTTCATTCTGAATCGTTTTTTCGTTAGCAATGGTTTATTTAGTATAGGTAAGTAATTTTATTCACCAATACATACAATATAATGTTATTATATAGCTAGTATGTACATATTGTTCACATAATTAATTATTATCGACACGCCCAGAAAACAATAATAATTAAAAGTTGTTTAAAATAATATTATATCAACGTGAATTGTTCCAATTTTAATACCAATTGTACTACAAATATTTTTCTCCATAAAACTAAAATTTATGGTAACCATGGATTTTTGATCAAAGTCTGGAGAATTTTAGAGCATTATGATAGTATAATATAATTTATGAGTCAGCACATTTTAAGTAAGTTATCACTCCCCCTACATTAAAAAAGCTTCATGACTAAATAAAACAAAAGTTAACTTACGAACTATCCCTAGTAAGGGTACCGGGAGAAAATCCAAAAGCTAACCTTCCCTGTAGTTTTTCTAATAATTGAGTAAAACCGAAAGAAAAACGTAAAAAGAACAGGAAAATGAATGAAAATGTATTTTTAATAAAAAAAATATTTTTCTACTTGAAATTTTGACAAAATCCTTATAATTGACTTTTCTAGATGTAATAAAAACATTTGAATTATTTTTGAGCTATTTAATTGTATAACATTTGAATTTTATGAGTTTTTTTACGTAATTTTACTGAGGTAAAGGTAAAGGTAGGTAGTACCGAATGAATGTAGGTACTTTGTACTATGTAGATAAAATTGTTTAACCAAACAGAAATGCTTGGCCATTTAACAAGAAATTAATAATAAATTATAAGTCATACTTTATAATCTAAAAAACAGGTTTAGCTCATGCAGTAAGAGTTTTTTTTAAGAGTTAATATCAAGTTTTTACGAAAATCATAAAAATTATGGCCTTTCAAAACATGTAAAACAAACTTTTCTCCGAATGGACAATGGTTTATTGTTGTTTAAAAAAAAAAAAATAAATAACAGTATGTCAATTTGAAATCAAGTTGACATGATTTTGATAACAAAATAATTATTGATGTAATGTACAGCCTAATATGAATTCTACTAACTTGTAGGTTTGGAAGGCAGTTAAGACGCAACAGCATACGACACACTTCTGCATACCCACGGTTAATAGCTATATGTAATGGAGTTTGGCCACGTTTATTTCGAGCATTTATATCAGCATCAAATTCAATACACAATACATACACCACACTTGGCTGGTTACCAAATGCTGCATGATGGATAGCCCTATCACCATCCCTGTCCTATAAAGTATCCAAGTTACAATAAACCAAAAAAAAATTAATTTCTATAAAAATCTAGTCCAAAAATTAATTCTGTACCTGAAACTCAACATCAGCTGCAAATTCACCAATCAAGACTCGGCATACTTCAACGTGTCCATTCTGTGAGGCTGCCTGCAAAGATGTGTGGCCACTGCTCACAAAGTTTGTAAGAACAATCTCCTCAGAAGCCAATAAACGTGTGGAATTCCGATTCATTGACCCAGCTCTTGCTGTGCTTGCACTTGCTAACTCTATTGGTTCTTTGAATAGCTCTTTACTTGCTTTCATTAATCTTTCTCTCTCCAAAATCATACGACAAGTGTAAACGTCACCATTAGCTGCTGATGTGACCAGCCCGCGCCCTATATTCTCTCTTTCTCCAGCTACTCTGTGCCATCTGTCATTAAATGTTTCTTCTGAAATTCCAACTGAAAAACAGAAGCCAATTTAAATGGGTTGAATTATAATAACACAATATTTAAATCAGAGTTTATACAGGGATGGGTCATAGATACGCAATTTATTATCCTTTCCTACTCCTCCGGACTAAACTTTAAACTTGTATAACGCATAAACATTAAATTTTATATTAGTGTTATACATATCAAAATTTCTAGAAAAATATTTTTTATTCAAATCTGTGTTCAAAAGGGGGGGTTTCTATTTTAAAATCAAAAAAATACACTTATTTAAGGTACATGGAGTAGGGGTAAAAATTAAAAATGGTTTTAAAATAAAGCTTAAACGATTTCATAAAGATTAAAAAAACAAAAACCAAATTCACTTAAAATCCTCTGAGATAATTGCTGGTTCATGATACAAAAAAATCACCCTGTAAAGAGAATATTCAACTGTTTTGTAAATTTTAATTTTTATGTAACATCAATAATAATAATAATAATAATTAAATTGTATAGTTATTTGTTACACATTTGACTGTTTAAAGGTTTAAGTTTATGCTTTCTTAACCTAGGAATGTAAGAAGATATAACTATCTGTAATTAGAAATTTTCGTATCAAATAAAATAACATCTTAAATTATTATGATAAAAATCTACTGTTGACTGTCCAACATACAAATATTTTATTGTAGATATATTTATTATCTTACGAACTATATTAATTAAATAATAATAAATAAAGTAAATAAATATATAAACAAAAAATGTATATATAAAAATAAAATAAATAAATGAATATGATAAGTATTATGAGAAATGTATTTTACACTCGAAATACAAATTAGAAATAATAGAAATAATTTCAATTTAAATACTATTAAAAAATTGCATAAACATATTAAAGAAAAAATAATACACTGCTCACCAAATAATATTGTTAAATATTGTAGTATGAAATATCAAAATAAAATGTCTAATAAATTCCCTAAAATTTTGAACAATAATACAAATAATGTAAAAATTGCTTTTAAGACTAATAATAATTTTATTAAACATATAAACAATAAAACTAAAAACTTCACAAAATTCCCCATTCTTTTGAAAATTCTGGTATATATTAACTTAAATGTAACTGTTATAAATTGTATATAGGTAAGTCAAATAGAAATTTTAAAATGAGATATAAAGAACACATTTACGAAATAAAATTAAAAAAGACTGCCCCTAATTTAAATTTTGCTAAACATATTTTAGAAAATAACCATAATATAATCTTTGATATTAATACAGACTTAAAAATATTAAAAAACCAAAATAACATTTACATTTTCAGTTTTAGAAGAATTACACATACACAGTAAAATAAAGAAAAATAATATTAATAATATTTTAAATGTCTGATTTTAAATATAATATCTTATATCAATACATTTAAGATAATAAATAATAACGAAATAAATGTAAAACAACCAATTTGTAATTTTTTTTTTTTATTTATTCCTTCATTTAATTTTTTATATTCAGTCACAGTTTACATTTTATCTGTGATATACCTGATGAATTTACTCCATAATACTCCAGGGGATACATTCATTCATTTATTTATTTTTTATTTTTATATATAAATTTTTCATTTATATACTTATTTATGAGTATTATCCAATTTAATAATTTTGTTTTTACTTTATTATTTTTTCAAAAAACAATAATTAAAACTTTAAAGTCTTATGAATGACAGATATTTATTATTAGTAAGTAAGATTTTTATGTATTAAAAATTCAAAAATATGTACATATACATCCATGCATAAAGCATCCTGTAAACTAATAACTTGATATTTTGAAATACTTTTTCACGAAGTGACAACCGCTTTTGTTTTAACAGTCATCGCACCTAACTGTCACTAACTGACATAATTTTGTCATAACACATAACTATTTCACGGTTTTTTAAAAACGAGTTTGCTATCGTAATTACATTATTGTGTGTCCAATAAATGGTGGTTAGTGGAGGTTTCAATGTATTTATTTTTATTCAAATATGAAATTAAAAATACAAGATATGTAAAAAAAAAAATGTTTTTATTCTTGAAAAAAAAATTTTAAAATAAGTATAGAGGTACGTTAATATAAATTATATAACACTACATTAAATTATTATTTTATCAACATTAATGAGGCATACATTAAAATTAAGTATTTATTCATTGGAGTTTGGATCTTCTTCGTTGTCAACAAAACAATTGACAATCATATACATTTTAGGTTGTCAAAAGTAAATTGACGTCATTAGGACGCAATATGTTTTTATAGCGACTTAAGGACCTTTCCACATCGACAGAAGTTATAGGAGCAAATTTAAAAGCCCCTAATTCAGTAGAACTAAATTCAAAAAAAGTTTGCGTATCGCTGCCGTTGTGAATGCTGGCAAAAGCTTCAAGTGCCTTTAAACCTGGGTTTTTACTGAGTACTTGTTCAACTTTTTTTTGATTTTTATTCTGACCTCCCCAGGGCTTTCTTTCAATTTGTTAGAGACAATACCTAGGCTATCAACTAAAGACAAGTTTTGAGCTTCAAGTTTCGTAATAGAATTAGCAAGGAATGTAATATTGGGAGGATATGTATACTAAATTATTATTCAATGAGGTACTTTTAATTAAATTTTTCGCATTTTCTACTAAAACAGCATCTATTTCAAGTTTGGATATCACATCTTCTATGGCACTAAAGTTGTCGCAATAATATGCAGCAGCTTCTAACCAAGTACCCCAGCGAGTTCACTGGCTCTGGGGGAAGGTCTGTGGAGGTAATTTTCTTTAAATAAATTTACGCAACTAGGTGCTTTAAGGAAATTTTTTTTTTACAGTTGATATCAAAAAATCAAATTCGGAAAATTCTGATCTAATTGTTTCTGCGACACGATGGAAGCCGTGTGCAAGACAGGTCACATGAATTAATTTAGGATAAAATACATGTAAAGCATTTCCAACTTTCACCATATAGGAGGCTGCGTCTGATATAAATAAGAGTACTCTTTCGTGTAAAATACCATTTGGCCAGAGAATACCCAAAGAATCATTGACAAAACGAGCAACTGTTGAGTGGTTACATTTTTCAAGAACTTCAGTATTTAATAAATATGGCTTTGAAGCAAAATCTGAATTCAATTTACCAGCTATTATATTTCCTAGGTATCTTCCTTCTACATCTGTTATTTCATCCATGGAAATCCAGATTGGTCCACTTGAAATATTTTTTCTGATATTATTCAAAGTTTTTTCATACAATTCAAGTCAATAATTCTTTCTTAGAGTGCTTGCATCAGGTATTTTACTGCTAATGTATTTTTCAAGAAATTAACGAAAATTAATATTATCGAATTTTCGCAATGGTATATCTGCTTTAATTAAAGCTGTGCATAAGTCACTATTGAAAGTTGATTTATTGGATGATGAAGTGCACGAGGTGATGAATTGTTGTACTTTTGTTGTCTTTCACTGTTTATTTTCTTTATGAATTGCATTCCCTATGTGTTGTGCAACTTGAAAGCGCTGAGAAGTTGATACAGCTTTATCACATGCATCACAGTACAAATATTCGAAACATTTCGTCTGGAAAATCTCACACGTTTTCATCTCCCTCATCACAAGGTCTCTTTTTTTAGGAGCAACTTTCGGCATTTTCATTTAAACACAGTGATATAATTAAAAACTAAAAAGACTTAACAAATACGAAAAACAAGAGGACACATGGACACCTCTCCAACGAGTAAACAACGAATAACGAAATGAAATACCTATACTTTTATCAAAACGCATACAGCATTGCAGCACATTTTCGACAAAATACAATAATATGTGATAAGCCGATAACAATCACATAAATAGTTTATGATGTGAACCATGGTTTTAGATTAATGTGGACTATAGAGAGTCACTACTCACAACTATTATTAGCACACAAACGGACTGTAGAAGATAACAACACATAATATAAAAGCACGATACAGTACTAATTTTGTAAATAGCTGAATATTTAACAAAAATATGAAATATAAGTAAATTATTTAAAAATATGTAATAAAGATCAAACATGTAAAAATATGTAGTATCAACCATAACTTAAAATAATCAGATAGTCCTGTAACATATTTCTATAAAAGAATCATTTGAATATTATCATTGGCAACAAATATGTAAATACATAAAAATCCACACCCTATTTATTATATACCAATTCAAATTACTATTTAGATTGATCAGCAATAAAACAAAAGTAGTTTGGTTAAAATACCTATGTATGTCTATCTAATAAAAATATGAAAATTTAGTGCTTTTGAAATTTTAATTAACTTATGTTATTTAAAACAAAACTATAAAAATATATTTCTTAATAAAACTGTTTTTATTACCTTCATAATTGCTAATGTTTGTCATTCTGTCATTAGTGTATGGTGCTATTGAACTGTTACTGTTCAAATCACTAAGCAGGGTGACAGCACGTGGATTGTATGTCCATGAAGTATTACACACAACTATTTTGAGGTCACCATCATCATATACTTGCTGTACATATCCAATTTCACCTAAGGTCTAGAGAAAAATAAAACATTAATGTTAAAAATCATTAAATAAAAACAATATTGTATGAAAACATTTTTAAATAAAAACTACAAAATAAATATACATAATCAATCAGTATAAATAAAATTTTAATGTCTACCTGTCTGTACAAACTTATATAAGAATTTAGATAATTTATTATGTAGGACTAAATCACCAAATACTAAGATAATCACTAATTACCTAGATAAAACTTATGCAAATCCTTCACAACTGTATAATAGCAATGTTAAATACAAAATATTTATTTTTAATTGTAAACCTAACCACATGAATTTTAATGGCAAGTTTTAAACTATATTCCAATAAAAATGAATCATGAATTTTCTTATTTAGAGAGTATTAATTTGAATATAAAAAGTTATATGAAGGAAAAAATGACATGACTTTACTGTCCTCATGTGCAAAAAGTAAATCCAAAAAGCAAATAGCTGTATATATATATTTATGAAGATACTGAACTTTCTTAGCATAAAATAAAAATAATTTGTGGTGTTTATACTTCGTACAGATAATTATTTGTTTATCATAATGTGAGTATAAAATATATTATAATAAACACATGTATAATATAAAAAGTATGATAATTACTTCAGAATTTATTTATCTATATTTATTTTTGTTCCATCACATTTATCAGATAAAATTACACATGATAATTCATATAATACATTAAGAAGTAAAATGTACGAGGTTTTATGAATTTTTAAAAAACCAAAATATACTAACTTTTCTAAAAATAATTAATTATTAAGAAACTAAATGTCGCAACAGAAAAATCTTTCAATGTGTAGTGTTATTTTAATTTATCGGTATAATTTTAACTTTTTCATGCTCAAATTACTATTTTATAGTAGATACTAATACACAAATAAATCCAACATAATAGTATATTGCAAATTTTAAACTTTTTTATGACGAAAATTTGGTTTCAAAATAATTAAGACTATAAGTCAATAAGTATTGTTTACACACATAAAACAATTTTTTGTCAATATTTTAGTTTATTTCATGATTGCACAATATTTAATATGATAATAGTATGAGACTACTTGTATTTTAAAATTAATTTGAATATATTTTAAACTGATAATATTTAATTTGTCCAAAAATGTTGTGAAGATTCCATATACTTAGCTTCCTAAATACAAGTGCTAATGTTACTGTAACATTTAATAGTCATTTCTAAAAGCCTAAATATCTGATGATTTTCAATAGTTTTTCAATATTTTATCAATAATGTTTATAATAAACTTATATATCTGAAACAGAATCACTATTAATAGTTATTCAATACTAAATCAATAGTGGTGATTTCATTAGCTTAAAAAACTGAAAGACTTATCAAGTAACAGAACTGCCTTATTAAGATCATACCATAGCCATAGCATCAGCCCATTCACCATGACCTTTTTGTAATCTGCGAACAAATTCTACATCCCTGGAAATCCTCACAGTAGAGCCTACTCTGATTGAATGATCCTGTTGCATCATTGATGAATTTGTAACTGAGTTAGAACTGCTTGCCACAGGTGACATTGGATTGTTGAATCCATCAATTTTCGTTAATACGGCAGCATTGAATGTCCATCTATTGCCACTCGGATATAAAACCACAACATCATGATCTTCGTCAATACCTATTACTGATCCAACTGAGGGACTGTGTCCAATTGCACCACCAAGACATTCTTCATACATGCCATCTGTCCATCCACCATGGTCTTGTTGCAATGCTCGGACAACCTCCAATTCTAGATCGACTCTTACCTAATAAATATTATGTATTTAACTGATCATTTTATTTTAATTTCTTTATTTAAATCAGGAGAGGCTGACAGGATGATTGTTTGGGGTCTATTGTAATATAAATTGCAACTTTTTTTTTTTCCAAAATATAACAAAAAAAATAAAATGTTTCTAAAAATAATATAACCATACAAATGTCCCATAATATCAAAAATATATTAAAACAAGGAATAAATTTAATATAAATACCAGATCTCCAATTTCTAATTGCCGTGTAAGCATTTGGTTGTCTTGACTGTTAAAGCTGTGTGCACCTTGTTTTTGCTGTTCATTTCCTTGTAGAACCTGATGAAAATGTTGACCTAACAATGGTAAGTGATCCCTGTATACAGTTGTTGGAGCTTTAGTTGAAGTCAAACACTTCAAGTCAGACTGTTTAAATTGTAATAATAGCATAAATTTAATATTATAGATTACAGAAAATTGTTCATAATAAATACTATAGATACTAGATAAATAAAAGAGTGGCTGAATCATTAAATATTGTGCATATTTAGTGTAAAATATGGCTGGTTAAAATATTAAAGTTTACTTAAGTAATTATTTTTTTTTTTTCATATGACTTAAAAAGAATATGAACAACAATAAAATCAATAAAACCTTAATTTTAAAACTCAAATAAAATAAATAAATTCCCACTCATTGTTTGAAAAAAAATTCAGCTTTGCACTAAACACGACTGCAGTGACTGATGTGTCAACCAATAGAAAAATGTCCAGAATTAACCATTCTCTTATTTACCTAATCTCTCCAACATTAGAATGACAGTAAAAAAATTAATTTTAAATGACTTACCATTCCTTCAAATCCAACGCGATACAAGTTTTTCAAACCTCCTGTGACACCACTAATCGAGTCCCATTGTACATAGGCCGCTGAGCGGACACTGCCTGATGAAGCAGACCAGTCTTGAATTTCACACACTTTTCCCCGTCTAACTGTTGACTGCGAGATGGCATTATTCAATCCTTTCTGACTGACACAACCACCATCTTGATCATCCCATTGCCAATCAACCCCACGAGCAACTCGTGCACCATTAAATATACCACGTATTGTTATTTTCTTAGATTTCTTTCTTTGTTCCAATATAACAGGACCATCATTACTGCATTGAGTATCGGTAGCAGCAGCTATCAAATCTAATGTGCCACTGACTGACATTGGCTGTTCAATTAATACAAATCTATGTCGCACATTATGTTTGTCGCCATGATAACACGCGGAGCACAAATCTACAGAATGATCGCCAACAAAGACCTTTTGTTCTGTTCCACTTGTTGACTTTGGTGGACAATTCACACATTTCCAACGATGTCCAATGATAGGAGTCTGTCTGCATCCATGACATACAGTACCTTCATGCTTGGAATGGCCTATAAATGAAAAGTATAAAATATTATAAACAATAATGGTACAAATATTATGAGTGATATAAATCAACATTAAAAAACTTATTTTATGTGTATTCAATTAACATGTAGATACTAAAACCTTGTTGAAATAAATACACAATCAATAATAGTTTACCTGTTGGACCACTGTCATAAATACGCAAGTCATATTGACCTGAACATCTATAATTGGCTGCTATTCCATTATCCCAGACTACAACAACTTCCTCGTGAGACTCAAAACTTCGTACAGTACCAACATGACCCTCTCCACCATCCTTCATAAAAACAACAAAATAAATAATAATCTATCATAAATAACTAAAAATAAAATAAATATTACATATTATACATTTGTATAAGTGTTCATAAAATGTGTAGGTATATAATACACTATATTTTTAAATACCAACTGATTAAACAATTTTTGAATTTGTGTTAAATACCTATCAACATTTTACACTGTGTTGACAGGTAAGTAAGCACATAGGTTAAATAATTGGTAAAAAATAAAAATAAAACTTACTTGTTTGTTCCATTTCCAACTAGGTCCACGGATGACACGAGCTCCAACGAATTTCAACAGCGTCAAGCAAACTTCCGACATCATATATTACGTATATTAAGCAGATGGAATTGACTGATGGCTGTTACGCCAAATTAGATTACAACGGTTATTAAAACAACTGCGTACATCATAATGGTTTAAGTTAGAAGGTAGACACCCGTCGGGAACGATGAGCGTCCAATCGATTAACGTATACTTTTGGAAAAATGTAAAATTTATAGTAATAAGAAACAAACGCACATACTAAAAGCCACTATCGATAATGAAATACCGATAAAAATCATATATTATATTATCTATTGTTATAATACGACTAGTGACTACAAACAAAATAAATGGTGATTTCATCTGGGACCTCGAATTATCACCACGGCTATCAGCTTGCTGTAGTAGTAACGTTTAACACATGATCGATATTATCCTCCACACATACAACGATACAACGATTTCACCATAATTTACATTTCCTACTGTACAAGTGTTCCCCTATTCAACAGCTAAGTTGTTGATAAATACAAAGGCGCCTGCAGTGCGTGTCGGTGGGGGCCATGACCCCCCGCTTGTTTAATTAATATTAAATATTAATTGTTTTATTACTTGCATGGCTCGAATATTTAAGCCATGATTACTTGTAAATTGTAAGTTGTAAAAAAGTCTTAGACCTACTTTTGACTTTGCCCCCCCCAGTTTATAGTTTTACAGGCGTCCTTGGATATATATTTTACTAAATTAGTACTGAAGGTAGTAAAGAAATATCAGTTATTAAACAAATTTAATTTTTATTACGGTGAATGACCAACTTATTTTATTTATAAAATTTTTTTCCCGATGAAAATCGTTAATTGCTTAGATAATATTGTTGGACACCGGTAACAATAAATATTATTGAAAACCAAAAATAAGATCAGATTAATATCTCATTAGTTTATAAAAAACATATTATTGTTGTAGACTGTGGTAGTGTACTTATTACTTTACTATCTTCTAAACGGTGAAATTTGCTAACCGTAGTTGACAAAAAGTATTAAATATATTTTAAAAGTCCATAAATAGATGGAGTATTAGTTAAAATAAATTTTAGTGTTCGAAATTTTGATTTCCATCAATCCGGTGACAAAATATTCCACTTTTAAGTTTGGGAAGTAGGAAAGTAGTGGTACATTATTAACTCACCACGGGCAGTACCGCCCCACACAAATGATACTCCAATTTTAACTAATATTCAGGAGCGAATAAGCACACCGAAACACCGGGATATTCCCGGTGGACCGCTTCTTATATTGCTGAAAATGGACCGATGAAAAATACTGCTATTGGCTACTGTATGTAAACATTAAACGCGAATATTCAAAGTTGATTTAATAAATACAATAAAAATGTATGTATTTTTAAATTTTAATTTAAATCATAATAAATTATCATTGTATGACTACTAAATTACCATCACTAGTGTTTATCTTGGAATTTGAATATTATTTTTGAATTTGGCTCACATTTGCTGTCATCAACTATATATCTAAATAAAAGTACCTACACCGTACACAGTAATCGAACACAGACGTTACAGTGAAACTTTTTTTTACTAATCACTACATTCTGTTGTTGGCTTTCCATTGTCATTTAGCATAATATACATAGTATTACGTTCTAATCTTTTTGGATTTAAATTCTGGAGTTTAGGCAAGTACATTTTTTTTATATTAAAATTTACATTTATTTAAATAACTACAGTATTTATTAATTTATTATTGTTTATAAATTTGTTTCTTAAATGTTCTACAAAATAAATTCCTGAAAAAGTTAATTATTTTCGACATAATGAGTGTACCCACTTAAATAGATTATCCGAAATTATCATTTGATTAGCTTAAGATCATTTGCTGCCCCCTACCTCGATGGAATAAGCGTTTGTGAGCACGGATCAATGACTTAGCGCAGTGGTGGCTAATTACGACCCGTGATCATTTATTAACCAGTTCGCCAAAGTATTAAAGTTAAATCAAAATTGAAAAAAAATTGACTCAGTTTTACTAAAAATTGTAACATATTTAAAATTTATTATGAATTAATGTTTCCTATTCTTTCATTTCTTTTCGACAATTTTGTTGTTAATCAAAAACAATTTCAATATTATTCAAGCTATAAAAATCTTGTTAAGCTTTATTCAAATCTATCTAAAGATTAACCAAACGTTGGGCAGTTTACAGCCAAGATATCTTGTATGTTCGGTTCAACTTATATTTGTGAGCAAGTATTTTTAACTATGAGAATCAATAAAAGCAAAACTTGATCTCGCATAATAAATGAACAACTCCATGCCGTTCTTCGGGTAAATTCAAGCAAATTAGAACCAAATATTGATGTTCTTTGTGAACAAAAACAAGCTCAGCAATTACATTTAAAAAAAAAAAAAAAAAGATATGTTTAAACTTTATATTTTTTTCTCATCTATATTATTTATAACAATCAATATATAATAATAATATAATAAATAATTCAATTTATCAGTGTACCACTATTACTTATATTAATATGTGTCTACAATAAAATAAAATATTCAATTAAAAAAAAAAAGTTTAAATTCTTGGTCAATCAAAAAAATTTTTTTTTATGGCCCTCGGTAAAAAAAGTTTGGTTACCACTGAAGTAGCGTTCAGATTCAGTGACGTCATGGTTGTAGTCTAAGCGCAATCAAATGTCAAACCGAACGGCGCGGTTTGGATCTTATTTGTACAGATATTTGATATCCTGTACGGTGCACGATCCAAAAATTAATACCGTCCACAAAATACGCTAATTAGCCGTGAGCAGACGGATAGTTTTTTTTTTATTAGGGCCCTTTCTTACCAACTTATAATCGGCGTTGATCTGTCGTCTAAAATTCCAAAATTGATAATGTGTAATGTTAATATCACGGTCTTAGATTATAATATCATGATTAATATACGGTAGTATCAATAATATAAGGTTAATATCATGATTTAAAATATACTTAAATCGTGTTTAAAATATACCGTATAATATTGCATTATATTAAATTCGTGGTTAGTATGCGACCGAGCCGCGTTACCGAAATCTTATCATACTGAGTTTTTATAATTTTTGGACAACTATTTATTTTCTATATCTTAGAGTTTAGGTCAGATTGGTCTGAGTATTAGAGCACTGTTTAATATTGTTTTTGTTATTATAATTTACTATTAGTTCAATGTTTAATAATCAATGTTGCACGTGAGTGGCAAGATATGAGAAAGATACTAAAGTCAGTAATTAATGTACAGGAAAGCAATTTTGGTTGAGTATTTAAGATTTTTTGGGAGGGGGATTCCCCCCAATAAATGTTTCCTGCTTATTAGTATAAACATTTTTTGGGGGGGAGAAACATAGTGTATATGGTTTTTGAATAGCAAAAACGAACTTTTTGATAAGATCGTACGGTTTTCAGAGTCTCAAAACCTGGCTACACTGGCACCCATAGTCTGCATAAAATATAGATAATAAAAGGTTGAAAATTAGCCAATAGGATATTGGTTATGTGAATGATAAATTGAATAATGTATCATTAGTAAACTACACGTTAGTTAATTATTCGTTTACCCGTTCGAGGCGAATATACGAACATTTCGGTTCGAAATAAATAATTTATTGTTACACGTCAAATAAGTGACACGCGTATTATTATTTTCTTATTTTGATTCGCAGTGAATACGACTTAGTACTTCGTATCAGTGAAGCATTAATCCCCCCCCCCTCTTCTATGAAATTTAAAATAAAAGTATTCAAAACTATTTTATTTATATGGTAATATTAATTAATTAATTTAAATTTATCATTTTGTAACATAAACTAGTTTTTTAAAATCTTTTCTCATAAAATACACATACAAGTATTAGTGGGAACTTCGATATTATATTTTCAAATCAACTCAATAGCCTTCAAGCTGTTTTGAAAAATATAATATTATCGTATCGGTCGGAATCTGGTCACTCAATTCGTCATGGTCCCGTCATCATCACCACTGACACCACTCCAAAACCATAAGTACTTGTAACACCGAACACCTCGTTAAAGATTAACCGTTTTGAAAATTTTGAATCTAGGGATGAACAAAAGCCATTTTGGAAAAAGCGAAGGAACCTGGTCGTGCTTATGGTATCTTTAGGATATTTCAACTTCTACACACTCCGAGTGAATATGGCTGTAGCAATCGTAGCCATGACATCGTCAGCAGACAACACCGAGGTGAGTTTACATTATAATTTACCTCCTTGTTAAAACTCCTCGGAAGAAAGACGGTAAAGGCGATATTCCAGTGACGTCATGTGTAGTATTGTGTTCATCAAGTACATATTATGCTCATAATTATAATAAATCAACCAGTGGCGTGCCGTGATATTTTATATTGGGTAAGTGCTTATATAAAACTTAAAACTAAATCTTAAAAAACATATTTTATTGATAAAAAATACAATTCAAAATTCATTTAAAATATTTTTATTTAATTAACAGTTGTATTTATAAAAAAGTATAGAAAAAATATTATCTTTTTATTTTATTATTTCCGAAATTTTTAAGATAACCATTCTGTAGAGTTTATTTTTCTGAAAATTTTAATGTATCACACATATATATCTGATTATTATTTTCTAAGTAACAGCTGTTTTAAATTCTACTTATCGAAATCCGATGTTATCACGTAACTCGGTTATGTTATTCCCTAAATAACATCGGTTTTCGATTAGTAGAATTTAAAATGGCTGTATATACACATGTGATACATTACAAAATTTCAGAAAAATAAACTCTACAAAATGGCTAAATTTTTTTAATAATAGAAAAATTTAATTAAAATATAAATATTTGTAAACCTCTTCCCTATGAATAATATAAAAAAAATACAATTTGGTTATCTTTATTATCTCCTAAGATAATCAAGGGGTATATCTTCGTGGGACAGCCTGTATATGATAATTAAACAATTTTTACAAAATAATATTAATACTTTAATAGCAAATGTACCCATGTAATATAATAAGTATATTGATCCAATATGTAAAGGTAAAATATTGGAATAACGTTTTTAAAAAGCCGTCCTAGGATAATGGCGACGGATGCAGTTACTGTTATAGGTAATTTAATATATACCTGTAAGCAACGATAAAACATTGCTTACGAAAAAACGATTCCGAGCATAGTTCAGTTGATAGTGATGCTTTGTTCATAATATACAGTGTGTCCAACCGTGTTCAATGGATTTTTCTAGCGCTGTTAATATTAAATTGTTTTCGAATTTTTTTTCAATTGGTTCGTCTTTAAATCGATGTCCCCGATTTAAAGAAAAATTTAATTATTATTTTCTTCCCCTAAAAACAAAAAAAATAACTTTTTATCTATTTACTTTCGAAAATTTTCAAAGTAGCCATTTAATATTATATTTATAATATAATATATTATATATATATATATATATATATATATATATTATTATATTAAAAAATTATTCTAAAAATGTTAATGCATCACTCATTCATATCCTATGAATAATTTCTTAGTTATAGCCGTTTTAATTGTGGGTGAAAACAATTAATATTCACATGTTATGCGATAAGGAATTACAATCAGCACGGTAATTCTTTACCTTCTGTTCAATATTAATTAATAAAATAATAAAGTAAAAACAAAATTCGTAAAATAGTTAATACTCGTAAATAAATAAAGTAAATAATTTAAAAACAACGGACATATTTCGCACGTGGGTTTGTGGTGACTTACCAATTCCGGGAATGAACTCACTAATTCTCGCAAATTAATACGACTATTTTGAAACGGGTATCAATGAAACCGGACCAAGTGGGTGGGCCAACTTCATGGACATACACAGTGTGTTGTGTACTACATACGTCATGTCATATTATTGTAAAATAATTAAATAAGTATCATATTTTTTTTTTTTTTTAAATATTTATTTAATATAGTATTGATTTTCCCATTTTCCTGGTTTACCTATGTTTTTCTTAGTTTTCACATTTGCTGAGAAAACTTGGAAAAATTTAAAAATGATCTCCCTAAAATACCTTCCAAGTCAGATTTCCTTTCAAACAAAATGCTACCATTGTAAATCGGAGCAAAATTGCTGGTAGAAAAGCTGTTCACAGATAAAAAAAAATAAAAATAAAAATAAACATCTTTGTAAAACCATAAGCTTTTTTGTTCCACTCAGAATCTAAAATATTAGAGAGCGCTTGATACATAAAAAACATTGATCACGACCAGTCGTTTCTATAATAATGATAACGAACAATCTAAATCAAAAATATGAGTGCTGCTGTAAATAAATTGCTCATACGACAAAAACTGAATATAATTTCTTTCGAAGTAACCTGGTAAATTGTTTTAAATTAAATACTCATATATGAATCAACAAATAGTAGTATTTTTAATCTAAATTTGATTTTTATTTAACATAATAATTATTAATTATTTTATTTCTTCGTTGTTGGCCAGGCATGCGCCGCTTACTTAGCTTGCCTTGATGGTATGCCACTGAAATCAACTGAACATTGTAACATATGTAACTAAAGCAAAAGAGAAAGACTTATTTGGTCCAATGCTGGACATTTTTCGGTGGGTCTTAGTTCTGAATGTTACCAAAATTACTACGGTCAATCAAAATACGACGAAAGGCATGATGATGTCGTTAAAAACAAGGTTCCTAGATTATACACAAACCTTGGCTGTATTATCGCCTTAACAGTGTTTTATCTCCGCATTCTTCTCTCAGCGTCTTACCGGGCCATAATTCATCTATCCGTTTTCTTCTTTCTCTAATTTTCCAATCGGCTATCAACATTATTTAATCATTCCTACATAACGTTTCGTGAATCTCCAACGACGCCATATTGAATTCATTGCCTTTATGTAATTGTTATCGTACGATTGTCGTATTCATTGTAGCCATTGTTTGATATAGACAGCCGAGTTCAACTGGGATTCAAAACTCCGTGGAACTGTTTTGAGCGCGTTCTCGTACGGATACATAACCACGCAAATGGTTGGCGGTTTATTGAGTACCAAATTTGGCGGTGTCAAGCCGATGGGCTACGGCGTATTATTAAACGCGTGTTTCACGGTGCTAACCCCATTGGCTGCCAGATATTCAGTTTATCTGGCAATCGTATTCACTATCGCCGGAGGAATGTTTCAAGTTCGTGACCGTATATAGTTAAATACACTACCCAATATAACATTTGTTTTAACACGATTTTCCCTATTTTCAATAATTATTATAATCGGCTATATCCCCGATTGTTCGTTAAATTGGCTCCAAAAAAACAAAAACAAATTATAATTCAATAGTACTTGTAAATTATAATTGTGTAAAATAATAAAATCCTTGCTCCACAATGCCCAGTGTTTGAAATCTAAAGAAAACTGGTCAAAATTCTAGAATCTATTATGGGGCTAATTCAGTATTGTTTATTCTACAAAGTCACTAAAACTGTAATTTTCAAAAATAAAGTAATATCACCTATCCAAATTGAATGGTTCACTGCAACAACTAGATAACTTTATATGTATAGTATAATTTAAAAAAAAAAATTTCTATATTAGGGTACAAAAATAAAAAATAAAATTGTATTGTTCTTTTAACAATTTCAAAGGTGGTTGTAGTTTAATGGTTGCAGTGAACTCTTCAATAATTGAAACACAACCATTGTACTGACATGTTATAATTTTAAATATGTATCCTAAATTAGGATGTTTTGGAACCCTTCACCCTCTCACAAAGTAAAAGTAAAATTTAGTTTTTAGTAAGATTAAATAAAAAATATTATGTATTTTGTATTATCCAGTGACGCAGTCGCGTCGCAGAGCTAAGTAAAAAAAAAAAAAAGCTCGAGTATCGACCGGAGTATATTACATAAGACGGTCAACTCCTATTTAACCCGTGTAATTTTACGGTAAATGGTCCGACCTCTCTGTAGTCTAAACTAATGAAATGATTGTTTTGAAATTTACACGAGTTGATCAATATGTTATGTAGATGATACTTTTGTAAATTTCAAATTGATTGGATGATTACAGTCTGAGTAATAAGCAAAAGTATTAACATAGTTTTTACTCAAAACGCTATTTTTTTCAACAAAATTAAACTATACATATGTTGTACGCATTGTTACCACCTGTTTACAACTGTAAAACAATGTTTTTTTAATTTAATTTATCGTTGTATTACTAAGTATCTTTTTCCAGCAACTTGCATAAGCTATATTTATACATCATATTATATTAATTTACTCAATCTATAAACAATAAAGATATTTTGTCCCCATAATTTTTCACTCGATAAAAAGAAACATAGGTTACTATATCCAGAATTTTAATAAAAAATTTAGTGATATCCCAACAAAAACTCTCCGCCAACTACGTGTAAACCTTCCCTAAGAAAAAAAAAAACTCAATTAAGAAAAGTTGTAATATCAAAAAGGAGATAAGTAATTTTTTAAATTCATTAGTATAGAAATTTCATAGCTCCTTTTTGATATTACAACTTTTCTGAATTAAGTTTTTTTTTCTTAACGAAGGTTTTACACATAGTTAATTGAGGGTTTTTGTTCGGATAACTTTATTACATGATCATATAATAATTAGTTTAAAATAATTTACTTATTACATAGCCGCTTGGGATTAATAAAAAAATAAAATTAAAATAAAAATTAAAATAATTTATTAAATTTGATACTTATAACTACTATAATTAATACTAATAATATTAAAACTTCACTATTCTAGATTCTAATTCAAAAACTATTCGATTGATTTTTCATAATTTACTTTTTGGGCTAAATCATTTTCAATTGATAAAATTTCCAACGACGAGAGCCTATAATCTGTCATTGAGGAACGCAAATAAGTTTTTATTAATTTAAGTATAAAGAAACTTCGTTTACCGGATGCTACTGTAACTGGGATCGTCAACAATATTCTTAAAGATATTCATGTGTAAAGGATTATATCAACTAATTTCATATCGTGTATAAACTGGAGCGCTGCTTTGGGTGATCATTTGTCAATTGGTAAAAGTGAATTTAGATGTTCAGTTTACTGTAAAGCTCTGAAGAGTTTTAGTATTATTTCCTACCCTGGGCAGTCGCCCACGTCGCCCAGAGCTTTCACTGGCCTTGGTCCTAATCTAGCTTAACCTAATTATTATAGGGGATCTCGTATCCGAGTACAAACGCCGTGTGGTCGCGATGGATACCACCTGCTGAGCGTGCGAAAATGTCGTCGTTTGGTATTTCCGGTAGTATCGTGGGTATTATCGTCGGATATCCGGTCTGCGGTTGGTTGGCCAAAAAATACGACTGGACATACGTGTTTTACGTACCGGGTGAGACAAAATTTGACTTTTTAGTCTTATTTTTTAGTGTCCAGTAATGTAAACGATAATTATTATCGTCTAATGGCATTTCGTCATTACATTATTATTATAGGTTTCGTGGCCGTACTGTGGAGTATTATCTGGTTGGTGTATATAGCGGACTCTCCGACGGAAGACGTTTATATTTCTGAAGAAGAACGCGAGTACATTGTCAGTTCAATAGGTTCGACCGGTGCATTAAAAAAAAGTACGCCCATATTTTGCAACGCGTACTAATTCGATAGTTACTCGTGCTTTACTTTTTATTTCTTTATATATATATATATATTAGGTTTATTTAGCTACCCATGGAAATGTATTTTCACATCGATGCCGATTTGGGCGATAAATTGCGCTCACTTTTGCAGTAATTGGGGAGCCCTCACACTGTTGATACAGTTACCAAGCTACATGAACGGTAACTTTATATGTATATATTATAATATAATTTTTAATGTATCCAGTTTAAATAAATTAGTACTTTAATACTCGATAGAATAAACAAGAAAAGGAATTATTTTAAAATAGGTAGGTACTGATTATATTGTAGATCTTAATCAAGTTTCGTCGTGAAAAAATTATATTATCATTAGGTGCTCTGTCGTATTACTCGATTAGATCAAATTATCGATATTTTATACATAAAATACCACGACTTTAATAGTTTTTAATTAAACGCACTTTTTTTGATCTCTGAACTTAGCAAAGGATGTATGGTTTTACTATTTAGTTTTCATATAATGTGTGCAGTGTGATGCGATTGTTTTTAATTTATTGATTGTGATACAATTTTTCTATCGGAAATATTGCTCTGATTATCTAATGTGAGAGACAATTTTGGTCGAAAATTTTGTCTGGTTGGTTTATTGAATAATCCATTTACTGATTGTCCTTTTAGTTTTTTTAATAGTTGAGAACAACGGGAAAATGTATTCAGTTAATGACGATTTTCATTACACTCGATTTTGTTTTCTTTATTTTTCCAGTTAAAAATAATCGTAAAGATTTGAGATTTCCGTTACGTAGCCAAAACCACGATGATACATTTTTAACTAACTGCTACTTTGGTTCACAGATGTATTCAAATTTGATATCGGCTATGGGAGTTTTTTATCAGCGCTGCCATATGTCGCTTTGACTATTGTCCTCCAAATTACTGGATTGCTTGATTATTGGATTAAACAAAAAAATCTACTAACTACTACTCAAGTATGATAATTATTTAAAATTACGTACGAAGCTGTACAGTATTCTACTTGTACGAATGGTATTAAACTGTTTTTTTTTTTTTTTGTAGTCAAGGAAACTCTTCAGTAGCCTCTCTTCCCTGAATAGAGCTGTTTTTATGTACTTGACGGCGTATTCCACAACGGCAGTCGAATCTTTATTATATTTAACATTAGCGATGGGCCTCGGGGGATTTTATTCCGCCGGATTTATGTAACTATTTCTCACCGTTGGTAAGAGAATTACGTTGATTCTAATTTTTCTTTCAGCGTCAATCATTTAGACGTAGCACCGCAGTACTCCAGTCTTTTATTAGGAATTTCAAACACGTTTGGAACCGTACCAGGTTTTATTACGCCCATGCTGGCCGGTATAGTTGTGCAGCACAATGTAACTATTTCGATTGGTACTGTTATTAAAATTATATTAAAGATATTATTTATAATATGATTTTAGAGTGCGGAAGAATGGAAATGGGTGTTTATAATCGCTAGTATTGTCCAGTTGTTTGGAGGAATTTTTTACGTCATATTTGCAACAGGAGAACGACTATATTGGGCTGAAATCAAATCCGAAAAAAATGAGGTCCAGAACCCACTGTGCGAAAATGTGTAATATTTTATGTTTTATAAAAATATGAATTGATCAATCTATTATAAGAAACTTATTTTCTCGGAAAGTGTTAACTTTTTTTGAAATTTTCTTTCAACAACATTTAAGAAACAAGCTTTTCTAAAATTTAACATTCAAATTATTTTTTATCACCCTAATTTTTTTTTTTTTTTGGGGGGGGGGTTGGTAAAACGACTAGCTACTCTTGATTTTCAAATAGCAATCTATATTAAAAAAATTCCTTAATTGATGGAGTAGTAGTTAAAATAATTTTGGTGTTGAAATTTGTAATTTCCATCAATCCATTGACGAGATATTCCACTTTTAAGTTTTGGTCGGGGGATAATAATGGAGCATCATTTGTGTGGCGGCACAGCGCGCGGCGTTTTAAGAATATGCCTCTACTCTCCTCCGATCCAAACTTAAAAGTGGAATATCTCGTAAACGGATTGACGGAAATTAAAAATTTTAACATCAAAATTTATTTTAACTACTAATTCATCTATTTATGGAATTTTTAATATAGGTTATCATTTAAAATCAAAAGTAGATAGTACTTTGACCCCCAAAAATCAAGGTGACAAAAAAATAACATGATTGTAAAATTGCAGAGCTGCTTGTTTCTAAAATTTTCTATAAAACATAAAAGGTAATACTTTCCGAGATAATGATAGACTGATCACAATGTATAAAGTTTAATTAAACCATAAAATATTATTGTAAAAATTATGCAATCCAATACAGCAAACAAATGTATTTAAAATATTTATTAAATATTCCAATTATAATAAAAATATTTAATAATTGCTTGTTATTCATTTTGTGTAAAATTTAAAAAAATATTAGTTAAACCAGAAATATTTATTTTGTAAGTAACAAACACTAAACATTTAAACATTAAACATATGCAAATTAAAATTGTATAAATATTTCATAATTATTTATTATAAATCAATAAATATTTCATAACAAATGCAAAATATTTTTTCAAAAGTTATAGGATATTTAAAAACCAAATTCAATCAAATTTCTTTAAACGATTTAAAATAAAATGTATTAAACGTGTAGAAATTAATATTGAAAATATTTATTTTATTCTATTTAGATGATGTTACAGAGATATAAATTCAGTAGTTAGAAAAAACTGTACAATATAATTATAATTTCAAGTATAGTTAATTTTCTTCAAAATGGTAATAACACTTTTAGAGCAGACTTTTTTATAGTAAACAGACAACTAGACTTCTTATTGGGTTATAATGTTATATTATAATATTATACTTGTACACTACAACTATAATTACATGCTTTATAGAAGTATATATTTACTAGTTGTTTCATATAATAATAAGATACTTCAGGCAGCAGGTTTCTTTGCAGGTGTGGTTTTTATACATAGCAGGCATACACATGGTTTTCTTGTTGGGGGAGAAAATCTAGTGTTGCCTGAACACTACCCAACAAAAAACATAGGCCACCTAAGATTACTTTTATAAGACAACTGAGTATACAAGCAGGAATAAACTATAGAAATATGTATAAAATGAAATACACAATATAAATAATATTAAATTTATTGTTAAAAAAAAATTTACACAAGTTAACATAATAAAATATAATATATATATATATATCCAATAGTTATCTGCTCAGTGTATTTACGTTGGGCTCTTTTAAGCTGAAGAGAACCACTTGCAGTATATGGGTCCCAAATTAAAATCGTATTCCAAAATGGGTCTCACCAATGCACAATACCCTGTTACCTGCTTTTACCCTGTTCTTTAGGAAAATCCTTTAGTCATTTTCATTACGAACTCCAGTGCTTTCAACGCCTTGTAACATATTATGTTGATATGAGAGCAAGGGTCCAGAATACTGCTAAATTTAAAACCAAGATCAATGATATAATTATCTTCACGTAGTAGAAGTAGTAGTAATAGTAGTAGTAGTATTAGTATGGAGCCCATCAGATTATAGGAGTGAAAAATTTGAATTCCAGCTGAACGTCATTATTTTACATTTGGAAATGTTAAGAGATAATCCTAACAAATTGAAGCACTCAACAAAATGGCTCAGACCACTTTGTAGTTCACCACAGCCCTAATGATCATTAATACGCATATAGATTTTCATGTCACTTACAAGTGATAGTGATGCAAAATACGAATAACGTTATTGACAGAACGTAAGACTAGAAGTGGAAACAAGTGACTCCCCCCCTGAAGCACTCCAGAATATATTAGATTTAGAACTTTAACCTATTGATGTCTATTTTCTAGGTAATCCGATTTTTCGAAAATTTAAATGAGGACACAATGGTTCACAGTATCAAACGATTTTTTATAGTCTATAGAGACTACCTTTACCTGGGACCCAGCTTGAAGTGATTCGTTTATAAAGTTACTAAAAATTAAAGTACAGGTGGAGGTTTAGCGGCCGGGACAAAAATCATGTTGTTTCTACTTGACAATTCTATTAGCTGGTAGCTGAATACGACTTAACACTAAGAACTCAAACATTTTTGGCATATGTGATTGAACAGAAATTGGTATATAATTTGAAATATCTAAGTGGCTGCCTGACTTAGGGATCTGGGTAATGGAACTAAATTTTAGCATGGATGGGAAAACTCTCTCATTTAACGAACGTCTAAAGAATATCCAAAGAGGGTAGTATGCAATTATTTGTCCAAGTTAAAATAGAAACTCACTTAGGCCATCAGGGCTAATAGACTAAACATCAGACAATGCCGATAAACGTTTGAAGACATCTTCGACACTAAAGGATACATTACTTAGTAAACCGAAAGTAGAAATAACTAAATCACTGCTCTCAACCACAGCCTTCTCATTGGTATAGATATACGAAAAGTGTGCAATAAAAAGATTTGCAGTCTCCTGTACACGGGACGTTTCTTTTCCAATAAATGATAGTTTATTTGGAACACCGTAATTATAACGGTTTTTATTAACAAATTTTCAAAAAATGGACGGATTATGCTTTAATAGTTTTTCAACATTATTGACAAAGTCACGATATACGTTTTTAGATTCATATTTGAACCTGGCGCAAAGTAGGGATAACTCTTTATAAAAGTGTGACTTAAGATTTAACTTAAACTTTTTATGCTTGCTTCTTAATTGATAAAGTTTTCTTTAAATCCCTATTACACCAATGTCGAAAAGAGGAAGTTTTAAAGTGGCAATATGGTACAAATTCAATGACTGATTTATGTAAAACGTCATAGAAGACGTGTACGGCAGTCTAGATCAAGTGGTAGAAATGTAGAAGTCCAATCAAGCTAGTATTTCCTTTTTAAAAGACATAAGTACATTCATTAGGTCTTCATTGAATGAGATAGTAGGCAACTTACTCCCAGCACCAAGGCGAAAAGAGGAAGCTTTATTTTTAAGGTCAGACGAGGACTCGTATAAAGTACGAAAATATTTTGTTAGAATGATATTTTATCAAAGAAATAAAACTGTTGAAAAGTAAATAATCCGAAAAATATTTACATCGAACCGTATTTTAGAAGAAAAATATTTGGGTCGAAAATATTCTATGGGAAAATATATTATCAGAATAATATTCGATAACGAAAATATTTGGATAGAAAAATATAAATAATAAAAAATATTTTGTTAGAACCGTATTTCGGTAAAAAATACCTATAAACGTAATAACACTGTTATCTCATATCATTTGATAACCGCTGAACATTGGTTTTCTACTTCTACGGAGTACGATTATATAATATATACTTAGGTGTGTCAGGTCCATAGCCCTCATTACTCAATGCTCAATGTTAATTAATTATATAAATTAATCAATTGTATCAATCTATCTTCTATGCTGTGCAAAACACACAAAGCTTTTTATCTGTTGTGCTAGTGGCACGCATATATTATGTAATAAGTCATGTATTATTTAATAACTAATAAGTTGTAGAGGGTACACTAGTACCCTAAAGTAAAATACAGTAAGTTATACAATAAATAAGTATTTCAGTAACCATTTGTTTTTCCGATATCTACCTACAACTTTACTGTGGCCATAAATATTAAATATGTATCTATAACCAGGCTGGGGCTTGCCTTTTCAACAGCACGATTTATTTGTATTTAATATAACTCATTTTCTAACTAAGTACGGCTCTCATAAATTATTTTTCGACAAATTTATTTTTTGTTCGAAAATAACTTTTTAAAAAACTTTTCCAGTAAAATATTTGTTTAGCATTTTATTTGCGTATAAATTGTTTTACGACTAAAATTTTCCTAGTCAAATGTTTTTCTGCTCGAATTTTTCGTAAATATATTTTCCAACGAAATATTTTCGAACAAATATAGGTCACCAATCAGACCTAATGGGATTATTTTGCTTAGCAGCCATGGTATATTGATAAAGAGGATAAAAAGTGTGTGAGTAGATAATTACTGTGACATGCTGTATATAAGTATAGAGGGTTTTTCTGTATGCAGAAACATTTTCTCAACGTGCTGCACGGGACATATTTTGCGTTATCGGTAAATTGGTAGACGGCGAGAAATAGCGCAATAAGTGCTGATATGATTAAGATCATATATCTTAAAATAATTTTAGAACACGGCACAACTAACACTCATAAATAACACTCGCACGTGAAGCCCAGAGAAGGTAAAAAGTAATAACGACTTCGGAATAGGTCGCGGTTTACGATAAGGGAACGACGGCGACGCGGCACGAACACACGTTATAAGTTATAACCGGACGACGGTAAGATCGAGACTGTTTTAATTAATATAATATATAATATTATACTCACTATTGTCTATTATTTAGCTTCGTGAAGCATTTTTCTTATTGAATGGTGCTTGTGCCAAATTATATTTATTCTTTCTTCTATTTCATCTACTGATGTATTTTTGCATGTTTTGTTTTTTAGTAGAACCTAAAAAGAAAATAACATTTTTGTATTTATTATCGTAACATATCATATATATATAGGCTGTCCCACGAAAATATACCCCTTGCATATCTCCGGAAATAATAATGATAACCAAATTGTATTATTTTTATATTATTCACAGAGAATAAGACTACAAATATTTATATTTGAATTTATTATTTTTATTTTATTATTTTCGGAAAATTTTAATCTAGGAAATAGCCTAACTGTGTTACGCGATAACATAGGTTTTCACTCGGATTAGTAGAATTTAAAATGGCTGTTAGAAAATAATCATCGGATATAAATGTGTGATACATTTAAATTAAAAAGAAAAATAATCTTTATAAGATGGCAATCTTAAAATTTCCAAAAATAATAAAATTAAGTTATTTTAATAATTTTTTTAAACAAATTAATTTAAATACAAATATTTGTAGTCCTCTTCCCTGTGAGTAGTAGTAAAAAAAAAAACAGCATTTGGCTATCTTTATTATCTCCAGAGATATTCAAAGGGTATATCTTCGTAAAACATATACAATATATATATATAACATAAAATCTTAAAATCTCATCACATCTATTTTTAATATACATATCAATAATGTAGCAATAAAGATATTACAGGCTGTTTTTAAAAAATATTTGGTTTTGCTATAATTTTTCAATTCAATATTACAGTTATACAACTTATAAATAATTCATAAGCATAATATTGTGTTATTATTAAAATTAATAAATTGCTACATAATTGTAGAACATAATTAAATAACATTATATATTAATATGTATACATGTATTAATATTAAGGAATTATGAATAATAATTAATTATACACAACTTACCAAAATAACAGCATTTGTTTTTCCCTTTAATATTGAGACATAAGTTCATCAGTAAATAATTTATTCATTATTCTTTTTACCATCAATTTTAAATTTTTTCCACCCGTTCAAGATGATTCATTAACCGAAAAAAAAAATTGTATAAGTTTAAAATTACTTTTTAACTTTATCATTAAGTATAATTATTTAACTACATATTTGTTAAGAAAATATTTTTCCCCAAAAATTGTATTTTCAAGTGTTTTAAGATGTCGATAGGTAATGGATAATCTGTTAGTTCATTGAAAAAACTTTCTGTTAAAGTTTCAGAATTGCTGAAGTTGTTGTGAACTGCATTTTAGATTCCGAGTGTAGCGAGGGAGCTTTTGATTTTACACTGCTGCTTATTTCTTTTTAGATTCCGAGCGTAGTGAGCTAATGGTTTTACTATGTTTATTTATTTTTTTTGTTCTAGTCTGTGGATACGTTTTTTCTTAGTAAACTTGCTTTGATTTTCACGTATAGCACTCTTTTTGAAACCGCAAGTTGTCTAGATGATACTTTAAACTGGTCGTTTTTTAATTTTTGATGCCATTTTTAAATAAAAACACTTAGGTAGGAAAAAACGTGGAAAAACGTACAATTTCACGATTTCATCATTTTATAAAAACACAGATAACGTTTTCTACCAAAAAAAACAATTTAATCGAAAAATTACAAGATACTTTTTATGTTTCCTTTTTGATTTACTTTCTAAAGGTATCATTGCCAAAACTTTTGAGCCAATTTTGAGCTTCTAAGGAATTTTAATTTTTGGGAGGTTTACTGTGATTCAGATATAAATACACGTAGAGACTTGAAACTTAGTGATAATATTTATATTGGATTTACCTGTGAAACTTCCAAAATCATCGGACAACTTTTTTTCTTTTAATAATCGTTTTGAAATCAAATTTAAACGAAGATCGTAAAAATTATGTATTACCGAACTGCGCTCGGAATCGTCTTTCATCAGCAATGGTTTATCGTTGCTTATAGATATAAATTAAATAACCTTATGTATCCTACCTTCCCAACCTTCCATCTACAACAGTGGCTGCATCTATCCCCAGTATCAGGTTTAATTAAAAATTATTTCTACTTGTCCAGATTCCAAATACCTCACTTTGTAGAGTAGGTATCTAAGCATTCATAATACCTGTTTTTTAAAATCTAAAAATATTAAACAATATAAATATATAATAATTATAGTTTTCGAAATAATAAAATAAAAGGTAATTTATATAATTATAGGTTTAACAAAAGTGTATTGTCAAAATATAAGATATTATTGCAAGTATACAGTGTATCAAAATTTAATATGTTTAATATAATGTTTTAATAGTATAATTAATATAATTTTAGTTGAATACAATATTATTGAATTTTATTTTTTAATTATTAATTTAAATCCATGAGTTTTTTTGTTGTAGCTTGTTTTGATTGTTGTTCCATATTGTTTCAACTCAAAATTAAATAAAAACAGGTCGAAAAACGTTGAATGCTATGGTGGGACAATAATAAAAAAACGTCCTAGGATAATGGGGACGGGTGTAGCCACTGTTATAGATAATTTATATATATACCTGTAAACCATTACTTAAAAACGATTCTGAACAGAGTCCAATTGAAAGTGATGCTTTTTAAACAATATATATGACATATAATAGTTAAGTAATTAAATACGCTTTATATATTTTCTTTAATAATATTTATTTTATGTTATACTGATTTTTCCAATTTTCCTACGTTTTTCCCGGTTTTTCACATTTGCCTGGAAAACTCTTGGAAAAATCAATAATGACCTCCCTAAAGTACCTTCCTAGTCAAATTTCTTTTTAAAAACATTACTTTCATTAAAAATGAGAACAAAATTGTTGGTAGAAAAGTTTCACACAGAAAAAAAATCTAAGTATATTTTAACTTATACCTACATATCTTATATTTTCCCGTTTTCCACCACCTTATTTCGGTTTTTTAAATTTTTTCGGTCTAATGTATCCTACATTTCCAACTTTTTGCCTACAACAGTGACCTCTCCCATCCTCAGTATCCACTCTTTTTTTTTTTCGATTACAAAGTAAAACCTTAAAATAACCTCCTACTAAATTTCCAAATGCTTCTGTTAAGTCCAACAATTTTACTATAGAACACCGAATAAAATTAAGTACAAAACTCGCAAAATTTAAATGTCTATAAATAGTTTAAAAATGGCTTAAATTTTTTGAAAATTTTACCAATCTAGAAAAGATGTTTGTCTAGAAAAGACAAACATAAATTATCTGTCTAAATTTAAGTTTCTAAGAATATTTTTACTGAATCACAACAAATAATACAATTAAAAAATAATAAAAGCATTATTTTCATAAATATCTCGATTTTCTTACGTTTTATCCTGATTTTGTTCCAAATATTATGAAAGCCGCTTGGAAAATCAAAAAAAGACCTCCCAAAAGTACCATCTAGATAACATTCCCTTTCGGAAATGGTGCCGCGTGTATATATTTTAGGGAGATTTCTAGTAAAAATTTTGTACACAGTATAAAAAATAAAAATAAAAAAATAAAATAAATATCTTATTAAAACCAATACATTCTTCGCTACACTTAGAATTTAATATGTACTGCACTAAAAATTTACAACCCTAATCATTAGATATGTACATTGTACATATAGATATTTTTTCCATGCAGTTGTCAGTTGATGTTGTTGACAAAAGCTATCGCTATCGTAACATAATAATTAACGCTATTTTGAGTTTTTGAACAGTTTATCGTATACAGAGAGATTCTTTTATAGTTTAACACTTCTCATTTCGTAACGTATAGACTTTAATAAAAAATGTCATTTGATTATCTTTCTTTTAAGAAATAAGCAGATCTAAAATGTTACATCACTATTATTTATTGTCATTCTTATATTGGGAGTAAAACTACGAACTCTCGATTTTAAAATGGTAACCTACATTAAAAGTCCAATGTATAATATATATATATTATATTTCAATAATTGACGGAATTTGATTAAAAATATCGGAAAATAAACTAAAAAGGGAAATATGACTTAAAAAGTTCATAATATGACCTTAAAAAATTAAAAACGTCAAAAATGCAAAATAAAAGTTTTATAAATTAATTTTTTGTGAACATGATGCAAATTATATATTTAGAAAGCTACGTTTCACAATCAGCTAAAAAAAAAAACGTCCTAAGATTATGGAAACGGGCACAGCCACTGTTATAGTTAATTTAATGAATACCTGTAAACAACGATAAACTTACGATAAAACGATTCTGAACAGAGTTCAATTGATAGTGATGCTTTGTTTAACAATATTTATCTCATTTTATAGTTATGCAATTAAACAGGCTTTATATATTTTCTTTAATAATATTTATATAATGTTGTACCGATTTTTCCAGTTTTTCTACGTTTTCCCAGTTTCCCCCTGTTTTATCCCAGGTTTTCATATTTGCCTGGAAAAATCTTAGAAAAATCAAAAAATGACCTCCCTAAAGTACCATTTAATTTCCTTGTAAAAACATTCCTATCATTAAAAATGGGAGCAAAATTGTGCAGAGAAAAAAAATTGAAATATATTTTAACTTATACCTACATTTCTTATATTTCCCTATTTTTTTTTCGGTTTTTCAAATTTGATGAGGGAACACCTGAGAAAATCCCTCAAGTACCTCCCCACACTGGTTTTCTTCAAAAAAAGGTGCTACACTTAAAAATCTGAGGAAGTCTTCTGGTAGAAAAGTTGTGCACAGATAAAAAAAAAAACATCTTTATAAAACCATAAGTTTCTTCGTTCCACTCAGAATTTTAAACAAAACCATCAGAAATAATGAAATCGTTAATGGTCGTAAACTCTCCAGTTTTTTCTAAGTGTTTACCCAATTTTTTTAGGAAATTGTCTGTAAATCGAAAATGGCCTCCTTATTGCACCAGCTAAATCTGAAATTCAACAAAATTGCTCTCTTGTCGTATTTTGATTAGATCAATATATTTGGTAAACAAATTGTACATGGAAAGAAAAAAATAAAAAATAAATGCTCATCACAGTAAATCCAATACGTTCTCTGTTACGTCTAAAAAGAAAATCCATAGTATTTAATGAGTGAGAGGTTCTGTAACCTATATTAATGTGTGCGCGCAACCAAAAATACAATAATATCCAGTATTATATAAAAGGTGCTGATTATATAATAGGTGCCTATTATATAATAATATCCAGTATTATATAATAAGTGCCTGTTATATAATAATATCCAGTATTATATAATAAGTGCCTGTTATATAATAATATCCAGTATTATATAATATGTACCTATTAGTATAATATTGGTTAAAATTTTTTTTTTCTCGTGGAATTCGGCAGGTGTTTTTTTATTACGCGTAGCGTGTATAAACTCTTTCACATTAATCGTTCGACATTCATCGGTAGGAAAGGAAACTCTGTGTATCAATTAAATACTCATATGTGTTTAATTGATGGTAAACACGCAGATAGTATCCCCTCGCGCGTTTACCAACAGTAATATTATAACATTATGCTACATTTGTTGCGTAGTGCATGCGGTCGTGTGTGTAATAATCTGAAGTCTGAACAATTTATCATTATTGTTATAGCTGTTGAATATTATTTATATACTATATTATAACACACTGAACGTTGAACTTTTATACCACAAATTATTATTAAGTATTTATTTCAATTATTCAACAGTGTGTGTCAAAATGTATAACTTCACGACGAAATCCAATATATATAATCTATATAGATACCTACTACTGTGAATGCCATACAATTACAGACAATTATTACCCATAATACAACTAATAGAAATTATTTTCATTTTTTCTGTAGGTAATAATTAAAAAATTAAAAACAATCCGTGGTCATTAGTTATAGCCTAAATAGGTACCTAGTGAAACAATCCTGCATTTAAAAAAAAAAAAAAAAAAAAAATATATTTATAAAATCGTATAATGTCTTTTAGTAAAACGCTTTTATTTCTTGTGTCAATTAATAATAATAACGTTTACAAATTAATACTAAATAGAAAAAACTTTTATAAAAGTTAATAATACTTAAATTATTCGGAACATCATAATATTTAATTAATACTATAATATATAAGATAATACTAGGGAAAATCAAAGATGAAATCGTATCTGTGTGACTTTCTGTGCATTTTCGGAGGTCAAACATCCGAAAAGGTAACTGCGCACACTTGATTGTGGATAAAATCAATTTTCCAGCCCCGCAGTAGCGAAAAGTTTCCACCCGCTACGTGTACCTCGTCAGGCATACATGAATGTTTTCGGTTTCTCGTTTACAGACAGGAATAACGATTTAAACCGAAGGGCGAGGAGACCCGACGATTTTCTGAGCTCGTTGCATTGCCATGACACCGGCACATGCGCATTACGTCAAGGACGAAATATTTAACTTTGTGTGAGACTTATAAAAAATCGATATAATAAACAGTATTAGTTTGACGTCATAGTTACTGGGTCAACAGACAAGACACCGGCCGGATCGAGGACCGGAGCGCGCATATAGCAATACGGCCGTCTTGGAACTATAAACGGAACCCAGATTTCCCTTCTTCCCTCCACCGACTGCGTGACATATTTTCACCACTGGTGTCGCAGTTACAACTTTCAAACTCTGTGGGCGGATGATGCGGAGGCCGGGACTCTATTGATCGTGGCGTCGTCTACAGCGCCCGCACGGCATCTCGCTAGTCAATTTTCTATAGTCACTTGTTTGCGTCAGCCGTTGCATTATCATTGTGTATGAAGTGCCTGCCGAACAAACATTAATTGCTGTATACTCATTTTCAGTTAGCTAGGTATTTCCTACGAAATCCATGTTTGGTATTCATATTATTTATAATATTTTTATTCTTTTTACAGCTCTTTATTTTCTTAATAGCTCAGAATAATCATGTCCGAAAACTTTGGTGATGCAGTTCAACCGACTGAACTGAAAACAATTACTGTAGAAAAAAAGGAAATGGCAGAACGAAAAATAGCTATACCTAAGAAAAAGCAAAATACAAAGACAAAAGCAACTGAAAATAATGAACCTGAAACAAAAACTGATGAAACCAACGAAACTACGACTCGAGACGTCTACACTGCAGGGACATCATTTGGTGCCAACCAAAACATCGTCAACACTTCAGGGACCATGTTGAGCGCCAACCACGACAACATCGTCAATACTATATCAAACCAAACCGATAGCAACAACGAAAAGCATATTTTAAGAGTAATATTACCAAAATTGTATACCGACTACAATTATTATTGTACATGTCGAATTTATTTATTTTTACACATTATTTTGCGGTGTCGATACGCTCGTGACGCAGTCCCAGATTCCACGCGCCGATCTGTTATGTTTGCACAACGTACGTAGCTCTGGTTACAGATGTGTCCTGGCTGTGCATTTTAATAGATTATAATATGCCACACTTGCATTTGCTGTCTCAGTTTCGGAACACAGAAAATTATTACGTTACTTGAATCGAATTAAAATTTTATAGCTAAGTAGAAATTAGAGTTTAAACACTAATGATAAAATTTAAAGAGGATAATATTTTCGAGAGCATTTTTTTTTTCAAAAAAATTAACAGTAAAATTGCCGTAATTTTTTCCATTAGATATTTAAAAAAAAATCATGATATACTCATGACACCTACTTTTACTGTCAAAAATATTATTCTCTTTAAGTTTTATTATTTGTGTTTGGACTCTAATTTCAAGATAAATGCCCCAATTCATAATCTAAGTAGATAACATGGTTTTGCTGTGTAGTTACTTATATATTAGACTAACAAGTAGGTATCTAAGTTCATTGCATATTATACTTAATAACACATTATTTTAGATTCCAAGTGGAGCGAAGAAGCTTATGGTTTTACAAGGATGTTTATTTTTTTTATTTTATTTTTTTTTTTATCTGTGCACAACTTTTCTACCGAAAATTTGGCTCCGATTTTTAAATGTTGCACTCTTTGTAATAGAAAATCGGACTGGGGAGATACTTTAGGGAGGTCATTATTTGATTCTCCCAACATATGAGAAAAAACTGTAAAACTATAATTAATTAAAAATAAAGTTGTAAATATTTACAATTATTTAGTTATAAACTTTGAGCTTAATGTAGAATATTTTTTTATAAAAGTTTTAAAATCNTCAAAACATGTGTAACCGAATTTCACTCCGAATGTATCAGGTCTTTTTATTATTTTTTTTATCTTTGAACAACTTAAATCATTTTTTCTAAAAGAAAAACTGACTAGGGTAGTACTTTAGGTAGGTAATTTTTTGATTTTCTTAGCTGCTTTCATAATAAATAGGAAAAAACGGAATATAGGTACAATATTAAACAAGTATTTAAGAAAATATATAATGCTTATTTAATTATATTACCATAATATAAAATATATATTGTTAACAAAGCAACACTACTAACCGAACTCTACTCAGAATCGTTTTTCATTGGCAATAGTTAATCGTTGCGTACAGATATACATTCAATTCTCTCTCTTTCTTCCCAACTTCTCACCTACAACAGTGGCTCACTTATCTTGAGAAGTGTGTTCGTATTTTTTTTTTTTAATTGATAGGAAGTTCATTATATGTAGTACCCTTTTTTTATTTTTATATAAGAATTTTAATATCTAATTTTGACGAAAATCTTAAATATTTCGGCATTTTAAAATATATATAATCGAACTCCTCTTAGAATCGTTCTTCGTTAGCAATGATTAATTGTTGCATACAAAATACATTAAAGTCTCCTCTATTTCTTACTCTCTCAACTTCTCACCTATAACAGTGGTCCACCCATCCTGCGAAGTATGTCCGTCTTTTGTTATCATTATTTTGTAATATAAATAATAAATACTCATAATCTCAAGATTATTGTATAAATTACTTATAAAATCCTTGAAAAAATTTTGTTTTTTTCAAAAGTCTTTTTCTTTCGCAAATTTGTCAGTATCAAGGTTATACACTAAACGAATATACTGCGCGGTCTATTTATTATATGCCTGTATGTAGTCAATAGATGAGATTATATAAAATGAAAATTATCTACGATTATATGATAATTTTGTCTAAATATTCTAACCAAAATTTAATGTCCATTTAAAACTATTAATGCTTTTCTAAAATCGAATATTTAGTCAAATAATAAATAATATACAAAACTGATATGTTGAGCTCGAAAATTAAATTTTTCCTACTCCTTTTTGTAATTTTACACGTATTTTTTCTTTCATGAAAAACCTTAGATTGTCTATCTCAATCACACACATGTTAGCTTCGATATATTTTCTGTAAAATGGTTTTCATTCGTATTTCGTGGTCTATTTTATTATACATCTAATGTATATGCCATAAACTGTGAGTTAAATCGTGATATCAAATTATGTTCTAGCTTAATAGTGTAATTCAAAATACCGCGTGCGAAAAATTATAAACCAATCAGAGACAGCGAGAAAAACCAGTATTATATTTGCACAGTTTGAGACAAAATTTCGTCTATAAATATCATACTTATTTTATTATATCATAATCGTATCTGTTTTTGGCAATCCTCTGGAGTGCTTGAATCCAATTTGGATAGTAAATATTAATAAACCAAATATTAGATACCAGATAATAAAAAAAAAAGAAATTAATTGTGAAAATGTACATTAGTTACAAATAAAACAATTTTTAGTGCCAAAAACTGTATATTTTACCCTATATAGTCCGAACTATATATGATTCTTATATGCTCGAAACGATTTTTCCGTCATAAAAAATTTGAATTTATTTTCTGATATTAACACAGATATCTGTGGATATTACACAATAAATAGCTTCGACCATATAAACTTAGCTTATATGGTCAAAGATATATAGCACAGATATATAACTATTAGATAAATAATAACTTATAATGCGCCCTCTATACTCTGGCCGATGCAATACGAGCACAAGAGTGTAACTGACTCACTTACGTCATTTTATCACACCTCGCCTTGTGCGTGCTTCGTTTAATGTCAGATTTTTTATCGCGAGTCAAAGGACACACGGAACCATTAATGTACAACTGAGTATATTATGAAGAATGTGGATAATATACTTTATACGCCTTGTACAAATTTTGAACAAGGTGATCTTGCGAAAGTATAGAGAGAGCATATTATTAATTTTTACGAATACACGATTCTAGGTAGACACTTGTAAATATTTTTAATATATATTAGTTGATTAATTTTCATTTTTTCAATTTTATCTTTAAAATTTCCTACTCGCAACTCTATACACCTTGTTAATACCTATTATTCCGTAATAACATTACATATTTTTAAAAGTAATTGTTCTGATTTTGTCCATGATTAAAGAAACAGGCATGCCAGTAAAATTATTCTGCGCATGAAGCGTATCCCAGGTATAGAATAAATAATAAAACATGTAATATATGTATTTCCTTATGGTTATAAATGATCACAGGTTATCACTTTTTATCACGGTTATTACATAGATTGAAATAATGATTGGACTAAACACGAAAAGGTGGGCAAGTAGTAAAAACATGGTTATTGTACCGCTTATTCCGAAATTGGGTTACCACGCTAACTACTTATTTTTGATGACATGCCTGTTTAATTAACCATGGTTTTATTGTAAATTCATAATAATAAACCTAATATTTGTACTTTGTATACCTCTTACCGACAAGTTTTTTTGATAACATAGAACATCAAAGTGGAGCCGCTAGATACAGAGTCAGATTCTTGGACAGATGGAAACATAAAAATGGAACTTGAAGATCCAGAGTATAGTGATACTCCGTATAATGTGACTCAGGATCAGATGGACACTATCGACGTTAACCATTTGGTTAACATAAAATCTGAACCAACCGAAGTAGAATTTCCCGAAAATCGAAATGGACATTCATCATACGAGTATGTACAAGAAGTACAACATTTTGCTGGTACATCCAATTTTCCGATGACAAATATAAAAGTTGAGCCAATGGAAGTAGTCCATGACTATCAAACTGAATATCCTAATGTGCCTCATCAAAGCCAATATCTTCAATACGCATTTCCTCCTCAGTTCATTAATCAGCCGCTGGATTTGTTTCCGATAGAACTTTATTATCACCAATATATATCAAATTTTCACCTCCAACAAGCACTTAATTTCCAACGTCCTTTCCAAACATTCAATTGGACTTTTACACGAGAAGTTGCCCCACCATCACCACCACCAGCACTGGCAATTCAACCACAATTTAATGATCATTTTGCCGTACAAATGCTACCACCATTAGTAGAACCGCAAGAAGGTAACTTGCGACCTACTAGAAAGAGACGAACACCATCAGCTGCCTTTGGATCTGCTGAAGCTGCTGCTGCTGCTGCTGCTGCTGCTACAGATACTGCTGTTGCTGATATAGATACTGCAACTGCTGCAGTTGAAATCGATAAAAAAAAGAAAAGAAATTAATAAAGTACGTTTATTGATTTAATTATTAACTTGAAATATTTCTTCCACATCCACTCACTTCACGAACGCTTCTGAAAGCTGTCGGAATTTAAGTAAAAAACCATCGATTTTATTTTTAAAAAAATCACGTCGGGTTGGTCATGTCCCACAAGTGAGACAGTGCGATTTGAAAACATCTAATTTACGAAATAACAAAATAGTTTTTAAAATCAATGATTATTTTCTGGATTATTATACTCAAGAAACGTAGCCAGGAGGGTCCACGAAATCTGGATCACCCCCCCCCCCTTCACTCATATCTAAGCTTCTAAACAAAAATCAGATTATTGATACAATTGTTGATAATTAGTGATAAATTATGATTAGACCCACCCCAAAAAAAAAATTTAAAATACCTTGGCTACGTAGCTGATTATATATTCTGTGATTTTAAATTCCGAAGAAAATTATTCATAAATAATATAGTTGCATTCAAAAAATTTCCCAATCCGTATGTGCTTCAATTTATTTGAACATGTGGTTCTTGCATTAACATTAGAACTCTGCATGGACTGGGCTCCAATCAGAGTTTCAACTCGATCCGAAGTCTGATTGGAATGGTTTGAACTTAACCGTTTTTCGGACCAGATCAGTTCGGACTCTTAAAATAATTCATAATTCGAGTGGTTTCAAATTCGGACCACCCCTACAGCTGTGCGTGGACCCGGTTTTGACCCGAGTTTTTGTCCGAACCTGATAAGACCATTCTCATCCGGACAAATTATGGACTTATCAGGTAGGATCATGAATTCTGACAAAAGGGCCACATTTTCAGATTTTTGTATCGGATTGGATTGAGTCAGATGAACTACAATTTCTATCGGGTCTGATCGGATTTAATTTTGTCGGCCGTTCAGAGTACCAGGGCTCTAATAGATAATAAATATCAATGGGTGCGTAAGAAGGAATTTATTCTGAGTGTATTTTACATTTATAGTCACAGCATTATTTCTTTTTTTTTCACTAATCGATTGCATACTATAAATATAGGTTCATGTCTTACATTATGATACTGGATACTATACTTATAATTGAATATTCTAAATAAATGATATATTAAAATTATTATTTTGGTTTAGATCTATTCTGATAAGAAGAACACCAAGATACCATCATCAAATATATTCTCAACAATTATAAATTACCAAAGAACAAATTTATATATTCTGTATCCACCAACTAATAATAGGTATACCTAATATTATAAGAATTAAAAATATATAAGTTATAACATGAAGACATCTAAAATAACTTTTGTTCTGTTCAATATTTTTAAATTTTTCTTTTTAGGATAATTATAGCCTAACTTCACTTCCAGCCTTGCACTAAAACTATATATATATTTTTTTTTTAAAACTAAAAATAAAAAATCATTTTTACTAAATCCAAAATAGATATTTTATATATTATATATTTTAGAACTACATAATGACGTTACAAATATTTAACAATGATAAATTCTTAATTTTCTATAATTTTTTGAAGTTAATGATATCTTAAATTTTTTTCGGTGTCACTACTAAATAATATCAATCAATTGGTCGATTTGTTCATGAAAAATAATTTTGTTATTGATTTTCGTAAACATTACAAAATTGTAAAAAGTGAACAATACGTCATTACAAAATGTTGATAACACCAATATTGTATTATGAAATATATATATAAATTCACTATTTTGTAATAACAGTTTTAAAAAACATAAAATAGAGGAATCATAGGGCAAGGTTCAAAAAATGATTACAAGTAAAAATTTAAAAAAATTAAAAGAACAAAATTCTGTTGTAAATTACCTAAAATTCCTACCATATCATAAAATAAATTAAATTAAATGTATTTCAGATGTCAGATCTTTGTGTTATACCTTGTATAATAAATAAAAAGCCACAAGTATTATTAAAATATTATATCATTGTTATAACTAGTTTTGACTTGAAGCCATGATGGCATCAGATAGTAAAAGAATATTAAACGACAAAGAAATTAATTGTCACTATCTCAAACAGTCTTATGTTTAAATTAAATATCTGTGTAGTTTACCTATCTAGCTGTTTTGAATTATTATTAAAAACTAAAAATATATTAAATCAGTTTATTTTACATATTAAAGAATTCAATGTGATGTCAATATCTATATGTTATGTACAAATAAGGAAATCAATATAATGCAATTATAAAATATTTTTACTCTTAATATGAGAATCCAACAAATGTAAAAATATTTTATAATTATTATGGTGTACTTTGAGTAAATATTTTGATTCCTTACCTACAAGCATTTTTAATAATTAAAAATTAAAATTATTTTTAATCTTTACCTTTTTTACTAAGTAGCTACTTATCTATTTATTTTTACTATGTTCAATTTCAAAACTTTCACTTTTTTTGGTCAGAATAAACAATACAAGTCTATGACTAATAATATTAAGTTGCTTTTAATTTTTTATTGGATTTGTTAATATAAATGTACCTTTTACTTATATTAATGTGTGTTAAAATTTTGTTTAGTCTATACTTTGTTTTTACCTTTTACTTATATTAATGTGTGTTAAAATTTTGTTTAGTCTATACTTTGTTTTACTAAGTTTGTTTAGTCTATACTTTGTTTTACTAAGTAGCTATTTATCTATTTATTCTTACTATGTTCAATTTCAAAACTTTCACTTTTTTTGGTCAGAATAAACAATACAAGTCTATGACTGTCTACACACGAAGCTATTCATTAGAAACTAATTACTGATGATAATCACTAACTAGTCCGTTTTGAGTCACAACGTATGTTATTTAATGGAACACAACAGACAGCGCTACTGGTTACTAATTAGTCACTAACGTGTTATTGATCAATTCGAAGTGATTCAATTATCGAGTCACTTCCGAATCGCGTCACATACTCTCGTCGAATTCTGTGCATTTTTAAAATCTAATTTTTTGTAATTATCTTATATTAGGAAAAATAAAAATATGAATGAACAAATAACTAACGTAAAGTTGGTAGAAGAAGTAGAGAAAGATCCTATTTTATACAACTTTATTAAACATTTCTTTCGATACATGGATGAACGCAAAATCTTCTTCGTCTTCTACTTATTTAGATATAGTAATAGTAATATGCGATCATCATTTCATCACTAAAATTATCCATAGTGTTGAAAAATGCTGATGCAAGTTCTACTTCCATAACCAACCAGTCAACAGAATAAACTAGTGGTTTCGATCACTTTTCAGTAAGCTTGTGTGCGGATCTGTCATCAATGCGTTAGTAATCGATAAGTTATTTACATCACAAAATCAGTTTAGTTTTGAATGAATAACAGCGTGTGTAGATGGCCTAGAACATAAGAATAAGTTGCTTTTAATTTTTAATTGGATTTGTTGAAATAAATGTACCTATTACCTACATTAATATGAATGGTTTTTTTTATTTCATAACAAAAAGTGATAATACTAATTTAGCCAATTTACTAAATAAATATTAGGTGTTTGCGTATTATTAATAAAATTATAATTCCTAATGAATTATTTTCATATGTATTTATTTGTCAAAATAATATTTATTCAATGGGGAATGCTGACAATGCTAAAATATTAAAAAAATATTAATAATAATAACAATTTATTCAACTCAAATCAGGTTAGGTAAAATTGATATGTAACACAATTGTAAATTAAATTTATTTATAAGCTGATTACCAGATTACCATTCTCTTTAACCAGCAACCTAGTGTTTGTGGCGAAGAGGTCTTCAATATTATAAATTAAAATTTAACACTAAAATAAATATAAATACAACAAGAAATACATAGTAAATATTAAGTATACAATATTAAATATTTTAAATATTAAATTAAATATTTGAGATGATGAGAAATGTGTTTAAGAGTCTGACCACAAAGCAATGAAATAGTATCTGAGTGAATGGGAATCAAAATAAACTGTAACAAAAAACTATAGTCCAAGAATAAAATGAGAAATCAAATATACAGAAATAATATAATAATTACACAATATAATCTAAATCGATTTATTCTCGAGTAGATAATTTTGTGTTGATGTAGAGTCAACTGTCGATTTAAAATAATTGTTCTCGAACCAGTGTCAGACACTGGTCCAATACCAAGTTTTGAGTACAGAACCCCTGTATACCAATGAACCAGGACATCAGTGTTAAAATAGTGACATTGATAGGGTTCCGACACTACATAAACGTATATATTTTATAGTAAACAATTCGGACATTTGATACTAGTGTTGCAGCCGTACACACATCCGCGTTCATATCGTCCGTGTCATTTTCGATGTCATATCGGCGCGGCGGCCGTCTTATCGCGCGCTCTGCGTTTATGCGCCGCACGCGCCCGGCATTACGTGAGTTAGTGAAGTGCAAGCAATTTCGCCGGCTGCGAAACTGGTCCGTGCACCGACGACATCGCGTCGCTCTGTCTCCCTGGCCTTTGTTGCGAGTTCAGTCGTTTTTCTCTCCGTGTGCCGTAACGTATGTTATTTCTTTTACGCCGTTGTGACATATATATAAATATATACCTATACTCTTAGTGTCGCACGCGTGCCCCTTGGCCGCCCTTCGTGCGTGAATCGTACCTACCACGCATTTGCCGTTGCCGCCCGCGTCATCCATGCCGGGAGCAGTCACCTGCGCACCACGCTGCCGGACCAATATTCATCAATCAGGTTCACGGTCAGCGTACCGCCTATTTAATTTTTACCCCTTAATCGTAAGTATTGAAAATGCTTGTATTTTAGTAATAAGCAACCCCCTCGCCCTTTCTATTGTCGTAGTAATTTAAGTATAATTTAATTACTTCAATACATAACATAGTAACCACATACAATCCATATTCATTTTCTTCTTTGGTCACCTAATATATCCGTCCTGTCCACCAGTCATTACCCGGTCGGCGATAGTCAAACCTCGGGGCTGGCTACTAAACACTAGGGATGGTTGTAGCCACTGTTGAAGGTGAGATGCCTAAAGTTATTTAATTAACAATTTAAGTAACAATAAACCATTGCTAACGAAAAACGATTCTGAGTGAAGTTCGGTATACATGTTTGTATACACATTAGTTATTTTCATGGACAATTATAATACATTTTAGTTCATGGCTAAAGATTTAAGATAGTGATCCATTGCAAATCATTTGTTTTTGAGCTATAGAAAAATTGATTTAGTTTAATTAAATAAGTAATTTGGTACAATTTCTATGTATTATTTGGTATATTATATTTTATTTAGTAAGTACACAAAAACAATAATTTTTGGTAGAGCAATTTCTGAATATGAATTATAATATAAAATTAACCTTGTATATGCATATGCAAGTATATCTAATACAAATATAAAATTTTATCACAGAAAAATAATTTTTAATTAATTTTTGTAAATAATCTGTTCAGATTCAATTTCTATAGTGGCAGCATCATATTCTATGAGCCGATTTAAATACTGAGTATTACGAAATGCTGCAGCTGGTGTTAAAACACCCCTGTAAAACAATAAAAAAAAATATATATAAATATCTTAATATCAAATGTTTTCCGAAGGTAATGAGATCTATGACGATTATTAATATAGATTTGAATATAACAGAAATGACACATGATTATCCTCAGAAAACAATTAAAAGTAAAAATATCTATATGTAATAATAATCACAGCTTTGTATAACATACAATATTTATTTATACTAATTTTTTTGAAAAAAGTATTAAACATTGAATTTAAATGTTTACATTAATATATTTTAAATATGATTAACATAATAAAGCAACCTTTTAATAACATTATCTCTTAATATTGTGACAGCTGCTAATACAATTGCTTTGCTAGTGAACCCATAGCCAGGATTTTTTGCTTTAAACTATAAATACATAAAACAAATGAAACATTCATTTAAGTAAAACTTAAATAGTAAACAAATTACCTTAACAATAGTTTTTTTAACACCATGTTTTATTTCATTTATGTTTGTTTCAGATTGAATAGAAACTGAACCATAACCAATTAAAGTTAATAGCATCCGTCCATTTTCCATTAATTTTTCATTTGGACCCGTTTTTGTAGCAATGCCAAACGAAAATATTTTTGGAAACTGTAAAAACATTAAATAAATATTTGTACAAATAATTTTTTCTAATATTAATTTTACTTGAATAAAAAGTTTTCTGATAGGTTCAAATTTAACCATAAATGACAAGATGGCAAACATTAATAAAGCAATTATGGCTGTTATCAAACTTCCAAAAACTATATAGTTCCTGGCATAGAAATTGTATGGCAGGTTATCTTTAGTTTTAGCATGATGAATTGATCGGACAATAACTGATTGATCTGGTTCAGGAAATGCTAAACACCATTTTTTCTTGTCCTTTTTAATACTAATGTTTTGCTTATGCAAAATCCTTAAATAATTAAAACACTGTTTCTATTAGGTGCAAGCATATAATATATACCATGAAAGATACATCTTTATATGTATAGATATTTATCAACAACTAAATATTATGATTGTTTTATACAAAATTTGTAATTAGTAATTCTATAACATTAAGAATATTATTTATGTGCTTTTATGTATGTGTTGCTTATTGTGCAAATATTAATATAATTTTCTTGAAATACAAGACCTGTATCTATATATAAGACATAATTCATAATGGCATACTTTAAAATAGTAGGATTTACTCGATTTATTCCCATTAATTCATCTAACAAAGTTCTGTAATATAAACGCTGTTTTTGAGTAGATAAATGTAATATTGCACTTATCCAAGTTCCTTCGTGGATTAAAGCACTCTAAAATAATAAATATAAAATAAATTAACACTTAAGTTGAAACAAATCTGATTAATAAATGTCACTTTTACTGACAATTTTCTGTTCTTATTGATTTTTTTTCTTTGTGGAATATTGTAAAAATATTTTATTTGGCAATAACAAAAATAGCTTTTAACAATAATGAAACTAAAGTCTCATTGAAAAATATTTGTTTACTCAAATATGTCTTATATCAATGTATTACTTGGACAATAACAGTAGAAGAATAAAAAAAAAAGTGGTGTTATAGAATAATGTTAAGGATGAGCTGGACGGATAAAGTAACCCATAATAAAGTACTGGAAGAATATTGGCAGGAAAACTATTATTGATAAGTAGATATGATAATTATGAAAATTGGGTAATATACACATGACTCGGCTAATATGAATACTACCCATACCTATTAGAAAAAGTAAAAATATTATTTGTAAAACATTTATTTTGTACATTAACTACAAAATATGTCTACCATATACATTTATTAGAAGCATAAATAGATACCTACTATAATAATAACTTGGTAACCCAGTTGTTCAATTTAATAGTTAATACCTATAGCTCAAAATATATATAATAATAAAATATGTCCAATATTCCTTTTTTACAGATAGTAGAAAATGTGTATAGTTGTATGTAGAAATAAAAGCACATGTTAGAAAAGAATGGAAAAACACTGCAAACCAATCTATAATTTGTTATTTTTTTATATTAGGTTATTATGGACATTTAATTTACTAATAACTATAAATATGTATTAAACTTCTTAAGCAAGGTTTACAAGAAGTGAATCTGATACACAAGGCTGCCTCACCAAATAGCTATTGCTTAGCAATAATAGATAAATATTAGTTAAACACCAGATTAAAATCAAAAAAATATAACGAAAAAAATTTTAACATGAAGAATTCATGAAAATACATAGGAACACCTATTAAATATATAAACTAAGATTTAATATTTAATTTATATAAAAAAAAAAATGTTGACCAAATCAATTTTCTTATATAATATAACAAAAAACATAAAAATATTTTTAATTAAGGTATACTGATAAACAATATTAATAATAGAATGATTGAGAAATGTCGGTAAGTACTATATAATAAAACTTTTGGTACAATCAAATAAAAACCATCAACCAAATATTATTTTTTATGCTGACCAATGATTTTTATGGCAACATAATTGAACACACATTACTTTAATACAGTCCCTCCTATCCAATGTGTTTACACATGAGGCTTAAACACCCCCTAGACCACAAGAGGTATAACTGACATTTTCAAGAAAATCTAAATTAAGTGAACTACAAATGTTTCATTTTATTTTGCGGCAAAGAAATATAAGATAATTATTCATCATGTACTGTGATCTAGTATCAAATACTAGATCTCACTAAAATAGTCTTATATTAAATACAAATAACTTTCAACTTGGTGATCTCAAAATCAATAAAATGTCACTTATACCCTTTGTATTCTAGGTACCTCACATAATATCTAAAATTAAAATACAAAAAAAAACCAAAATTAAATTACTTACAGAAGGAAATGCATTTGAAATACTGTATAATTTCATGTAGATGTCTACATTCTTCAAATCTCCTATAAAATAAGAATATTAATCAATTATAATTTTTAAAACTAATAATCAATAAACCATTAAAATACCATTAAAATTATTGTATAAATATTCCACACCAATATCAGCAGGAACACTTTCCATTCCAAGAGCACTTATGATAAGCGAATTATTTTCTTCAGCCTTACTATTATATAAAAAGGCCATTTTCTCCATAAACTATAATTACATAGTAATATAAGTGTTGAATCTTTTATCATGAATCAATGATAAAAAATAATTTTGAATTTATTTGCTTTTAGTTTCTTCAGTTATTATAGAACCCTTAAGTTAGGTTCACATGGAACACCTAAACAATTCATGTTAAATGGAATATCCAATAATAGTTGCATGCATATCAAAAGTATTAAAAAGTATTTTCTTTTGGAATCTAAGTTAAATAAGTGGGATCACTATTAAAAGTTCAAAAGCTGATATATGTTTCTGAAGTAACCATAAAATGTTGAGAATATTTTAAACAAGATCATTAAATAATACTATAATAACTGCATTTTCTAGATTATTATATATTTAAACATCAAGAGGTATAACTCACTAAACTTTCACCAGTGACATCTAAGTAATGAGTAGAACACAAAACACACGATTTAACAACAACTTCTCCATAAATATAATAAGGTCCAACACAATTTATAATCACAGATGTACTTAGTGCCATTTTCATAACAGATTTAATATCATTTAAATCAGCATTAATTATATCAATTTTTTTATCTTCAATACCACCTATACAATATTTTAAAAATTACATTCAAAACTCATTGAAATAAAAATAAATAATTATTTATCATGTTTAACAACAATTATAACATAATATTGTGAATATGTCAATAATAAATTACAAATATATGCAGAGTTCAGCCATGATATTTAACACAGTTACATTATTTTAATATGAATAAAATAATATTTAAATAAAATAAAAGTATAAATTCTTAAACAATTTATAATATTATAGATAGGTACTTAAAATTAACAAATATCTTCTGAACTGATGAACATGCTTATCATAATTTTATAGAAACAAAAGACACCATTGTTGTTTTAAAAGTTAAAAATGTAAACAATACACAATGGTGTTTAATGTTCCTTCAAAATTGAAAGCCCTTATTTATTGATGAATTAAACTTTGGTAAAACTAGTTTATTATTATTTTATAATAATTGTCTAATCACATTAATAAATGTAACTTACTCTGAGTTTTATACATTTTATCTAATACATTTTGTAATTTGTTTGTATTACGTCCAGCTATGGCCCAGGTTAAGTTGTAAATTTGAGAAAAAAACCCCATTTCCATAACTACAAATTGTCCAGTAAATCCAGAAGCTCCAAATACTATTATGTCATATTTGCGTTTAGAAGTTTGGGACATTTCTTCTTCTAAATTGCTATTAACAATATTTTCTTCCAAACTTAGATTAACCATTTTATTCTAAAAGAGATAATATAAAAACAATTAACAACAATGCAAATAAATGTTTTATACACAATAGATAAATATAGTGAAATAGAATAACTGATTTTAAGTTATGCATTTAGGTAATTTCAATGAGTACATATTATTTGTACACTTTAGTAACTAACACATCTATTGTTTGACAAATAATAAAAACTTCTTATAAGATTAAGTTATATATAATTAATACTTCAGATTTTTAACTCTATGAAGATAGTTTAATCCATAGTTACAATATCTATTTAATAAATTGGATTTCTATTAGCTCCATTTCATAGCCAAGCGTATCACCTGCTTTTTCAGGTTGGTAAGTTCGTTAAAAGCTGTACCCGTGGATTGTTGGTCCAGTGTATGGACACTGGATTGACTATGCATTGAAATGTTCACAGTTAAGCGTTCAATACACAGGGTTTATTAACTCATAAACATTTATATTCATTTATCAAGGCAAAACAAGTAAAAATATATTAAATTTAATGATGAATATTGATAAGTACAGAACTTTATGTTATTGAAGTGGAAGTTCGGAGAAATTTATGACACGTTGACGATGAAAAATATAAAGATTAAATTTTAAATCTTCATACAATATTGAAAAACTTTTAAAATTCTTAGTCAAAGTATAGGATCCACATACTCTGCTTTAATTTACAGTTTTTATTTTTTTTCACATTCATTTTTGACCAGACACCACTGACTCGATGAGTAGTACAATTACGAAATGCTTCAAAACTATGCATCAATGTGAAAACATCATACGGCGTGTTTGAAAATGTGTATTATACACGTCAAGGTGAAACGAGCCTAAGATGCAACCATCTATTATTCTAGTACCATCAGTCCAAGTTATCCTAAATACACAAACCTATTATTAAAGTGGCATTCAAAATTAATTTGATAGCTATTAATACTTAGTATTACCAAATTATATTAATCAAATAGCTAGTTCAAAAATACACAAACGTAAATTAGTAAAGAATTCTAGATTTCAAGTTTTACTTAATGATGTCTAATCCCACTGGTCGAAAAATATACTATTCACATACTCTTCGGGTTCATGGACTGGATTAAACGTATATGACAATCAAATATCGAAGACATCTAATATCAAAATAATAAATGCATTCAGACCACCACACGCTATTTTCAGGGCCCGACCCAATGGAAATACTAAGTGGACATTTGTTCTGTCTGCTAAATCTTTCACAACAAAATAAATTTACCACTGTAAAATCAGATAATTACCTTACTATCGTTGTCTGTTGGTAGAAAGTCGAATAGCGATCTATCGATTTTACATTGGATGAGTACACGACTATGACTCGAGCACCGACCATCAAACAAAAAAATACAAAAAATTTCACCCAACGTCCAGAAAAGCGTCACTGCGTTGTTGTGGCAATTATATTGTGTTTGTGTGCCGTGTAGACAATGGAATATGGATGACGATGTGTGTTAACGGACAGTTGTACAATCCTGTATGATGTAACAAGTAATATACTAACATGTAACGCACACACGCTGCCAAATGTAATAGTCCGACACCGATTTTGTGGTTATACTACGGTACATAATATTGTACAGTTGTATATTGGTTAAAACCATAAAGTGATTGGCAATATGGTTAAAACCACTGATAATCATGCCCTTATTGATAAAAAATTTTGTAAGATTAAATTAGTTAAGATCATAGTTAAAATTTAAAACTTAAAATTTGAAATATTCTACTTGAAAAACTTCGAATCCACTTATTGTGATCTGTGTAGAGTAATCATTATAAACATAAACCACTAAGTTATAAACATTTTTCGACTAAATGTGGCAACAGCAGGCTTTTGTAATCGATTCCAAATTTAATGCATATAGAACTTCAAACCATCCAAATTTTAGTAAGTCATTAATTATAAAATTAATTTGTTATCCAATTAGTCGATTAAATGTAATATTAATATTTCCTAATATAATCTAGGAACTCTTTACATTAGGAGAAGAAATCAACTTCTTAGAGAAAAATCTAAACAAGAAGTAAGTTTTAAGTGTAAACATTATGAACTTTATTAAGATTTATGAAATTATTTTACTTTTAAAGGATACAATTCAAAATATGACAAGTCATTCAAGAAAAAAATATTTACGTATTCGATCAGCAATTTTACAAAACAGATACAATGTTTTTTTCGATAAGCAGTCATATAATGTTCGTTGTGCTAGTAAATATAAATATATATTAATTTCACTTTTCATGTATAAATAACAATAAGATTTAATTGTGTAAGAATCAAAATCTACAAGATTTATAGGGAATTTATTTTTATTTATTATTTACAGAGAAACATTACTAGAAGAAAATGTTAAGGGAATAATATTTTTTTTATCGTTATTTTTACAAATTTTCTAAATTTTGATTATTCATTGATCTATTTTTATTTTTTATAGATAAGTTTAAGCAAAGATAAATTATTAGAAATAGATTCATTATATCGAAACTATGATGTTTTACCTACTTCTATTTCAAACACTCAAAAATCTATGGTTGGCAATATCGAAGAAAATGAATTATTCACTAACGTTCATCACATTTACGATCAAGTATATTGATGATATTTATACTTGTATACAATTCAGTTTAATAATTTTGTTTTTATTGGGAATTAGCATTCAGAAGCAGTAACTATGTTGAAATTTGCGAATAATAATAAATCTAAATTATGTTGTGCTTCAAATGATGGAACACTTAGTATCTGTGATGTTTTGACTTCACCACCAAGTGTAAAAGCTATATTACGATGTCATACTGGGCCAGTTACTGGTAATATTATATTATTATATTAATATATTATACATATTTACTATCTATAAACTATTTGATTATTTACAATTCACTACAGATATGCATCATATATATTGTGTAATTTTAAATTTAAATCTAAAAACTACACAGCGTTATATTATATGGGGTGAATTTTTTAGGTTAAATGTATTCAAGTTCTAAATTTTGGGATTTTTAAGTGTAGCTCAAGTCAATATTTTCAAATAATTAGATTTTTCATAACATTTAAGAAGCTGTGGTACCAACTTTAGTTTCTCATTTGAAAAATCTAAGTATTCAAAAATATCTTAAACTACACAAAAAATCAGAATTTGATTATATGCAAAATTTAACCAAAAAAATGGAGTGAGCATGCTTAGTGAATCATCCTATGTATAACTGTTTTTTAATATTACAGCTGTAAAATATTTACACCAACTATTTTAAGCTCTTTTCAATCCCCTCTACCTCCAAGGCTAGTTCCAATTCATCTAGAACTTTGGAATTTGAAATATAAATAGTATTAAAGGTAAATATTACAAAGATATCAAAAACTAATTAAAATCTAATTTAGTGGGAGTGGAAGTAGGTTTTATTTATAAATGAATGTGTATAATAATTAGGATGTGTGAGAATTTTTGGAATTTTACTGAAATTGCTTTGTAGAAAAAATTTTTTCACACTAATAGATAACAAAATGCCAAAGATGCAAAATTTAAAAATCATACTGATTTTAACATAATTTGAAATTCCTGACAAGTATCAGTAGTTTTTTTTTTTAATATTTAATGCTTACAAGCTATGTTTTGGATTAAGTGAATAACTAAAATTAAAACTAATTTTAATAATATTTTGTTTCAAATTCAAACTTTCTATTAAAAACTATTAAAAAGTCCTTCATCAATTTTATATCTTCTTCTCCTTTGCTTTCATTCCAACTATTTTTGTTTGGCCACCTGTATTCTAAACATCCACTTCACCTGATTCTCTGAATTTTCTTCATATCATTCGCAATGACATCTAACCACTTCTTTTTTGGTCTGCCTCTTTCCCTCTTTACTCTTACATCTATTTTTATTAGGTCGCCACCTGCTATCTTTTTGCAGTAAGCAATTTGTTTCCTTATCCCTGTACTTCCATTCCCTGTATGTTATCCAAGAAAAATGACTAACTACCAAATCAGCTCACTGACGATTCCTATATGCTACCTGGCACTTGTAGCTTACTACTATACCAGCAATTATACGGGTTCTTCCTTCATGTACTGTTTGTCTACTAGATTATACTGAATTCCCATTATGATTAAAATTATATTGTACTTGTACTTACTCTTGATTAAACCCATTTTTTCTTTTGCTCACCTTTAATCCAGTAGATTATATTTATGTACTACTAAAATGTATCACAAAAATCACAACTTTTATCAGATGACTTCAATAAATTTATCTTTCCCAACAACATTATCTGTGTATACACCTACCACTCTCATATCATTCTCAACCTTCAACTACTCCTTATTTGGTCTTCCTCTCCTTTCTTTCCTCCTAAGTCTATTTTCATAACAATTCTTACTGCTTCTGATTCTTCTCTCATCATAGGGTGTCCAAACCATCTCAGTTTATTTAGTCTCATTTTGTTCACTACCAAAGCCACACCTTTTACTGTTTCTTATGTACTGATTCCTTATTTAATCTTCCCTAATTACCTAAATATTCTCATCTCTGTTACACTCATTCTCTGTTCTATCTGTCTACTGTCTAACACTCCAAATCATATAACACATTGTTGGTCTCACCACACTCTTGTAGAACATACCTTGTGGTCTTATTGGAATTCTCTTGTTACATAAAACACACCTACGTTTCACATCCACATCATAGCCACCTTTTTTGAACAAAAGATCCTAGGTACTTTAAGTTTTTAACCTCAAAATTAACCTTTTTCTAAAAGTCGATATGTAAACTGTGGAAAAAAAGATTTAACATTATACAATCTGCTGCAATTTATTTTTCTATACCTTCTATTTATACCATATATTATATAATATATAGTTTAATTGGTTAAATTGGTAAGATAAATCCAAAAGTATTTTTAAGTTTTAATGAAACATACTAAATATCAGTTCCTTTACTTTTGATAATACTAGTTAGTCCCTACATAAAAATGTTAGTTATCAGTAGTAGTTCCAAGTTTAATATTTAATTCAACATGATGGAATTTACAACAATGTTTAGCCAGAATAGCAATGAATTCAGTGTAAAACAATTTTAAATTCAAAATTAAATATGAATCAAAAATAAATGGTTATAAAACATGCAAGGCCAAATTGTTCTTCAACCTTATTGATTATGGAAATCCCTGAACCATTTTTCTGTAAACTTGGCCAATCAATAAACTTTTTTCTGATCTTCCTTTTTTTCCTAGTCTCAATCAACTTATCATATTCTTAGCTTCCTTGCACAGTCAATTTAAAATATTTTTGATTATTTAAAGTATATTATATATTATTATGTTCTACAAAATATTAAGTTACTGCTTTCAATAATAGTAATTTATTAATCATATTTTCTTCAGGATTTGATTGGTCTACATCAGATGAATTAATAGCAAGTTGTTCCACTGATGCAACAATTTGTTTTTGGGATTCTAAACAATATTGTTGTTTAAGGTGTGTCAATGATTTATTTTATTCATCTGTATTGGCATGTATATTTAATCCAATCAATAATAACATTCTTATAGTAAGTTATTTTTAAATTTATTATTAAAAATGTAGTTGTATAATAATTTAAATAATCAATTCAGACAGGAAACAAAGCAGGATATGTGTGTGTATTAAATGTTTCAACTGGTATGTATCCTAAAAATGGCCAAGTAAAAATAGGTGGTGAAATTTTATCTCTAGCTGTTAACAATAGTGGACAAATAATTTGGGTTGGAAATGACAAAGTAATATTTTTTAGTTATTTTCTTTTTAAAATTTTAAACTATTTCTGTTTAAAAAAACAAAAAGTACATTGTTAATTAGCTATAGGTAACTAAATTATCTGATAAATTAACAATACCTACTAATGTTTCTAAATGTATAGGGTGACATTGTATCTCTAAAATTAAACAACAGTGATAATAGTTATCTTACTAAATGCCATCGAGTTATAACATCACCAAATCGTGGTGCCATTACTTGTCTAAGTTGGAAAACATGGATAAGCAGAAAGGCAAGAGATCCAATGTTATTAGCGAATTGTGGAAATAATCGATTATATCTTTATAAGTTTGTAGAATAAAATAATGTTAAACTAACAAACCAAAATATAATGATTTTATTATACTTAGAGTTTCTGAAAATGATGATTCTTCATTGACATTAAAAAAACAATTTATAATTCCTCATACTCATGGCAAAAACGTATTGCGTTCAGCATTTTGTCCAATAATGTCATTTCGACAGGGTGCATGTGTTGGTATGTATTATAATTTTTATTTTATATTCAATTTACAAATAATATTAATTTTCATTTTGCAGTTACAACTAGTGAAGATTCTTGCATTTATTTTATAGACATAGATAAAGAGTCAAATTATTTTATCAATAAACTACAAGGGCATGCCTGTTTAACACTGGGTGTTTCATTCAACTACAATGAAACTATTTTAGCAACAAGTGATGTACAAGGAATCATTATTATTTGGTCTCAGCAATGTCAAAAACAAGAACAATCTTTATAACTAATTAAATAATTTTTAATCATTCAATTTTAAGTTAAAACATTCTAATAAAATTATTTAGTTTTTTAGATAAATTTGTAATTAATGAAATAATATATCAATGTTTATACATAGTTTAATAAATATTTAACTAAACAAAATTATAATTAAATAATAATACAATAAAAAAATACATATATTATTCTTATATACTATATTAATAAAAAAAAAAAAAAAATAATGTTAATTTTAAATTGCTGTAACCCAATACCTGAAAAGAAGAGGGAAAAAATGGCATTTGTCTACAATGTGAAATAAATAAAAAAAAAATTTTTTGTTTAAACAACTAATCTTAATTTTACTTGGACTTCCAGAATCCAATAACCTTATACAAATATATAAAAACTTAAAAGACATATTTGCTAAAAGATCTCTTATACATTTGTAGTTTCTAAAGTAAAATATAATAAATTTAAAAAAGTAATACAATTAGTTTTAAAATGGAAGAAATATAAAGTTAAATAAACATCATTAAATGTATTTATAAAAACCTTGAATGTTTTTGATACATTTCCCAGCGTATATCATCAGATTCATGTGTCAAAAATCGAGTACTATCCCCTGTTGATTTTTCTAGTTCTCTTAAATCACACCAAGTTTGATAATCCTAAACATATCAATTACTTAAATATATTTTGTAATATTTATTAATTTCCAAAAAACCATTGTCTTAATTAAAGCCCTCTACTGATATTAAGTTTTAGTTTCCAAGTCAATTTTAAATTTGTTTTTAATTATCAAAAACTTGGAATAATGTTTAAAGAATAAACTACTTAAAAATGCTAAAACATTCAGTTATCTGTAATATATTTACCTGTAACCATGCATGTGCCAATGATTTATCTACTGTAAATCTCTTTCTTTGTTTCACTTGTAATAAATTAGTTATAAGATCTATGGCTGAAAATAATTAATATGACCATTATTATATTCCACAAGTATGATATGAATAGTGATATTAATATTACTTTAATTTTTAAATGACTAATTAAAAATATATACCATCTTGGGAAATTTCTTTCCATGGATTTTTGGGATACATAAAAGCTGCATTTTGAATCTGATCTATAATATCCTCATCTTCATTAAAAGGAAATGTCCCACTTAAACTAACATATATAATCACTCCTACACTCCACATATCCAAAGATCTATTGTAACCTTTATTTCGTAAAACCTCAGGTGCTAAAATTATAATATAGTATTTAAGTGTTTAAATACTTATATATTATTTTAGACTATAAATAATATAATTATTAATACTTACCAAGATAAGCGGGGGTTCCAACAACTGACCTTCGAAATGATTTTTCACCTATTATCCGAGCGAACCCAAAATCACATAATTTTACTTGTGGAAAATCAGAATTTGAACTAAGTAGTACATTTTCAGGTTTCAAATCACAATGAACTATATTTTTACTATGTAAGTGTTTCAATGCTATTAAAATCTAAACACATTTTAAGAAAAAAGTAATTGCACTTTAATTATTAATATTAAAATATTAAATAACTAATTATTTCAAGTTATACATATTTTGAAAGGCTATAATATTATTTACGATTTTTATCAAAATTGTATGGTAAAACTAAAAAAAAAAAAAACTACATCACATTCAATTTTTTTTTACTACTTAGTACAACTTATAATGAACCTCCTGTCATATTTTCAAACATTTTTGTTTAGTCTAATAATTTAATCCATAGAGTAGGTACCTACCAAATAAAAATTACAAAAAATACTCTCAAAATTATAGTGTCTATAAATAGCTTAAACATTTTTCTTAGTTCTCAACTAGATTAAAAATGAAACAAAAGTCTTTTGTAATTCTTTTACTAGAACACTATTTATGGTATAAACTGTAGACATTTTAATTAATGACATTGTTATAATTAGACATCAAATATGACTTTCTCTAACAGTAATGAAATATTAAAAGGAACAAAATCGATCTTCCGTTGTTTTTTAATTAGAGCAAATTTTTGGTAGAAAACACCCTGTAAACAAATTAAAAACAGTGAAACTGGTAATACCAGTGCATGCCATAAATGTTTACAATTTTCCTAATTATTTTGAAAACCCATTGGAAAATCAAAAACATGACCTGTCTAATACACTAACTAAACAGAATTAACTGTCAGGTAAGGTACTACACTGCTACACTATACATTGGAGCAAGATTTCAAATTGAAGAGTTGTTAACACACATTCACAAATAAAAAAAAAAAAAACAGTGAACTGAATGATTCTCTTCATTCAGAATCTAATATACATTTTTAAAGCACAGCTATTTTTATAAAAACCATGACCATTTTTAGATAAATCAAAATTTACTTAAAATAATCATTTTTATGGATCACAATAATAATTTATTGATTTATAATTACATATTCAATATTTATTCATGTTTATCTAATAAAGCAATAGAAATAATAATATATAATAGTATAACATTATAGGTTTGTCAAGAGTCATAACATACTTGAGTTATCAAAAATTTAGTAATACGTTCAGATAACCGTCTACGTTCACTAGATAGAATCATTTCTAACATATCACCACTTAATTTTTCCATGACAACAAAAATGCGCTCTGCTGTCTCAAACATGCAATCCAAATTGACTACACTAGGATGTTCCAATTTTCCAAGAATAGCTACTTCATTTTTTAAGGCAGCTTCTTGCTTTGTAGGAAATCTTAGTTTATCAATAACTTTAATAGCCACTATTTTTCCAGATTTTCTGTGTTTACCTAAAATAATGAAACAAAATTAATATATATCTTGTTAAAACTGAATTTAGTGAATTTAGTTTTTCAAATCATACCTCCATAAACAATGCCAAATTGACCAGATCCTAATATTTCCTCAGGGAATATTTGATATAAAAGGCTCATATCTGTAATTTGTGATTCATTTGTTGATTCAATAACTGACCGTGATGCTGTACATCATATACATATATTAATTAATAACTTAAAAAAAAATCAATCATTATTCTCACATAATAATTTATATGTGTACATTAAACAAATGCAAAACAGTGATTATATTTAGTATTTCAACTCTATAACTTAATAATTATGATGCCCTAACTTGTCCAGTGTATTGTTATAAGCTTGTGAACAATTTTACTACATCTATTATGTCTGTGTGCTAAGTGTTTACATTAAAATTGTGTAGATTTCAGAACTAAGAATTGTTATATTAGTATACCTAAATTATAATATTAAAAGGTAAATTAATTTAATAATTTAAAAAAAAAAACACCTTCATTATTCAAACAAATATAACTTACAAATATTCCAAAATATATTTTCATCAAACAGCATAAAGGATAAACATATGCAAATGACTTGTTCTATTTGAAACACTAATTTTTTTTTCTAAAAAAAAATTGTAATATTGTATTATTTTAATTATTTTTTATGTTAAAAATGTATTAAATACCTATCCATAATAAATTACTAATTAACAGACAAGTTAAATAGGTACATCTTCACAAATATTTACATCATATGGTTATTTCAGATGATTATAATATAAGTAATATGCAACACATTATTTGACACAATATTGGAACAACATGTTGTGATTAGAATATTAAATCATTATTTTATTATATTAGTTTGTTGACATATAATTAATCAGCGATTTAAGTTTATGAATTAATTAATTTTTATGTATATATATTATAAACAAATTAAATCCAAAATAAATTAAAAATTTCAAATGCCCTTAAGTTTCAAAATTTAACTAAAATTATATTATGTTTAGAAAATAATAATACAGGTACTTAAAATATACAGGATGATTCTTTTATCATGAATTTGCATTTTTCTCAGAGGATTTAAGTGAATTTAATTTCTGTTTTTTTTTTTTTTTTTTTTTTTTTTTTTATCATTATTTATATTGATTAAATTTTATTTAACACTATTTTTAATTTTAGATCCTAAGTGGAGCAAAGAAGCTTATGGTTTTACAAAGATGTTAATTTTTTTTTTTTTATCTGTGCTCAACTTTTTTACCAGAAATCTTGGTTTGATTTTTAAGTGTAGCAACTTTTCTATAGTAAATCGGACTGTAGAGATTATAATCTCTCTAAAGTATCTTCCTAGTCAAAATTCCTTTCAGACAAAATCTACCATTGTACCATTGTAAACTGGAACAAAATTGTTGGTAGAAAAGTTGTTCACAGATAAAAATAAAGAAATAAAAAAATAAACAAAATTTTAAAATCTAAAATGGATATGACATTATGACTTTTATAACCCTTTCCTATTCCTCCAGTTTAATTTCCAGTAAATCTGACATTAGAGTTATAAATACCAAAATGTCTAGAAAAATATTCTCTACTTGTGTCTGAAAGAGAGGGGTAAATCAAATATGAAAGATCTTTTAATCAATTAAAGCTTACTAAAAGAAGATTAAGAGCTAATCTAAAAGAAGAAAAACTTGAAGAAGCCTTTAGAAGATAAAAAGAATTTCTAAATGTTTAAAGAAATACTATATTATATTAAATGGAGTTAAAAATTAATAAACAAAATGTTAACATAAATATATTACAAATGCATTAATTGTATTGGGTATCAATAAATATATTTGGTTATTAGCTTTTATAGCTCCATGTATTTTCAAACCTTAAAAAAGTTCAACATTTAACCCAAATAGATTATTAATAACTAATAAGGTGAAATCATAATCTGTTTCAGGAGGTGGAATAATCTCCTATTGGGATCTCTGGGTGGTGGGGACTAACACTAATATTCTATTAAAAATCAGAAAGACAACAACAATATGGAATGTACAATTCTTAACAATCTTAAGTTAGAAATACAGTGTTATAGTACTGATATATTAAGCATAAGTGAATTAAAATGACCAGGATAAGATGATTTCTGATAAGGAGAAAATAGAATAATTTTTGTAGAGAATGATCATAAGATAATATGTCCAATTTTAAAAAAAGTTACTAGAATAGATCAACGGAACTTTAGATTAATAACTATTAAATTTGACTCAAAACCTGTAAACACTTTTATCATACAAGTAAATATATCACCTTCAAATCATGGAAACAATGAAATTGGTGAAATGTATGAACAAATTTATGAAGTTATAGAAATATCTATTTAAGGGAAATGATAATTTTATAGTTATTGGAAATTGGAATATAGTTTTGGGAGAAACCTAAGAGCAAAAGAATGTCAGGTGCTTTTGAACTATGTAAAAAAATCCAGAGAAGTGAAAGACTTATAGGGTTCTGCAAAATTTTTTTTTTTTAAATGTTTATTATTACAATCTGTAATGATATTTACAGTAAGCATATGAACGGTTAGATATATTATAACCGCATAAGGGAGTGAGGAGAAAAGCTACCCAGCAGTAAGTCAGATCTGCAAAAAGTAAAACATGATTATTATAAACACATTGTCTCATAGCTTAAGCAAACAAGCTATAGGTGGACTATGCTAGAGGATGGAACTAGAAATTAACTAAATTATATACTTGGAAGGAAAATAAACAAAAATCAAGTTAAACAAACCAAAAGCTACCCTGAGATAGACTATAACTTATATTGGAAATATATGAAAAAATAAGCTCTCACTCTAAGCCTAAAAAAGAAATAATTAAAACAATTTCTAAACTCATGCTTTAATAGGTAAATAGTAATAGATAATGTTAATACAAATAATTTCTCTCCTTCTATAAGTATAATGGACATCAAAATTGAGTATAATAAATGATTAAATAGATACATTTAAGCATGAGACACTTTTCTATTAGAATTTATTAGATTATTTATTTATTAAAATTAGATTAATAATCCAAGATTTGGAAAAATACGATAGAACAGGAGACATGCAATATTAAACTTTTTGTAGTTTTTGGTATTTTTAATCTATCCAAGGTTAGGTTAGGTAAAATCAAAACTACAAAAGGACGACTACCTAATTATATGTTTAATAAAAATCTGTATTATTCATAATTTATATTATTAAATCAATATATCAGATTTGAAAAATAATTTATTTTGTTTATATTTAAGCTACTTTTATATAAACTACATGCAATAAATTGATAACATTAATATATTATATTAATGAAAGTTTCTAGTTAAATACAACATGTTTGAATTCAATATAAAATTGGTAATAATTATTAATATGTTATAGGCTTATTTATTTATGTTTTTAACATAATTTTATTAGACCTGTTTTATTAACACACAAACATAATACATTAAAGTTATTTCAACACACAAACATTAATACTTTTTAAGGCTATCACTAAACAACAAACAAGTTAAGACATTACATAAATAAAAAAATTATAATTTTTTAGAAAAAAAAATATAGTTGATAACTTAAGGGAAGTATATATTTTTATATGTACTAACTTGCAGGGTTAGATTGTACAGGCATTAAAGCGTGCTGTATTACAATTTTCCAGGTTTTTTCCCCTTTGGTCCAAACGTTTTTTGTATTTTCAACTTTAATCTCTACAGAAGAATTAGGTTCTTCCCCACCAACATAAAATTCAAGATTGGTTGTTTTAAGTTCAAAACAATGCATTGGACCTAAAGAAAAAATAACACAATTTTTAAATGTGCAATATAAAAATATTGTTTTACAATAGTTAAATTTGATTTATGTTTACAAATACAATGTATATTAAAAATTATTTTGATTATGACATCTATCTTTTACTACCAATTGTAATTACTATTAAGTCACTCTTAACTACCTATTAGTCTTCTAAAAAATAACCCAAAATATTCATATTAGTAATCCATTTATTATTCTTATACATTAGTATATTTATTAAGTCGTAATAGTTTTACAATGAGACTGATGGCAATAATAGTATAAAAAATGTATAACAATAAAAAAAAAAGGTTTAAATAACATGTTTATAAAACTAAAATTATATTAAAAAGTAAATTATAATAGATCATATTCATAAAAATATTTTCTTGCATTTATATCATGATAACATTAAAATTGAATACAAAGTTGATAAATGATAACATAGAAACATTTAAACATGAGGCACAGTTTCCATTTTAAAGGAGTGCTTTCATACATTTACTTACAGCAAGTACTCAATATATGATTGTGGTACTTTCTTTCATATGAAGTGAAAAGGGATAAAATCTAAATCATTCCACAGATTTTGTACTATGAAGAACATACTAATAATTAATGTTGTATGAGGTATTCTTTGATATTTTAACATTTTTTTCTCGAAAGCTATTTTGAGGTGATTAAAAGGGTTGAATCTAATCACGGATTATGTATAAATTATTAATTAAAACTTTATCATGTCTAGTATTCCATTAAATTACCATTCTTGATTTTTTTTTAACTGAATTAAAATAAAAAACTAAATCAAACATTATGATAATCTTACTATCCCATACTTTCTTATTTTTCTAAATTATTAAGAAAATGGCAAGTAAAACAGTAACCTACTCAATGCATCAAATAAATGCAATTTGCTTTTAGAAATATTTCTGGTAGAAGAGTTGTTAACAGACCCAAAAAAGCACACATCATAGCAAAATCAATACATCTGAGATGTACAATGTGGTACAATATAAGACTGTATAATGCTAATTTTGTTTGATAGATATTAAATTTACAATTTTTTTTTTTTATTATTATTGATATTTAATCTATACTTCTTACCAGAATCTCGTGGAATCGTTGCATCATCAATTGAGAGTATTTCAGACAAGGGAATTTCCTTGTAATATTTTGATGTTTTGTCATTTAAATATAAAATAATTGTTTTTGAATCTAATCTCCAATAATGTAATTTCCTCTACATAATATATAATTCATACAAATTACAAATTGTATAAATAAAATTATATAATTATAATAAAAATATACCTGACCATCTTTGTTGGTAAAATGAACTAACCAACCTTCCTTTATAACTTTTAAACCTTGTGTTTTCTTTGAATGTCTGACTGACTGAACAATTCGCATCAATGGAATATTATTACTAGACAATAAACTATTAAAATAAAATGTAATTAAATATAAATAAATAAAGTATAATAAATCTATATTTTAAATTATGATGATTAGAGTAGATTAAATTTTACCTAATATTATTTAAATCATCTTGAGTATTTTCTGTAATATGTCCTATTGCCATATCCTATAAATTATTCAAATAGTACAAATATTATAAATAAATATTTATATAGTTGTTTGCATATATACAGTCTTCCAAATTGTATGTGATAGTAGATTTCACTATGAAATATATAAATGTTTTTTAATGATCAACATGAAAACTTATTGTAATCATAAAATATACTAAATGCATTTGATAGTCATTTCATGATGATAAACAACCCATTAAAATAGATTAAATATAAAACATTTAATACAAAAATGAATCATAGTTCAAAATTATAGAACCTCTTTCAATTAAATTTCAAATGTTATTACAAATAGTGCAATTCTACAGTCTCATAAAATATGAAAGATATATGAGATTTTAGAAGCAAACAATATACTGTAATTGTATACAATAATTTAAACAAAAATTGTGGCAAGTCCATTCACATCATTGAATATACATAGAATAATAATGAATTGGATATGGTTAATTATATCGATGACTCACATAACCATTGATTATATATATATATATAATATACAAATAGCCTATGCAATAATAGTATTTGACGACTATTAGAGTAGTATTAGAGTAGTTAAGATGTAAAGATAGTGATACCCTTTGTCATAGATGGATGACAATATATATCCTCACACATCTTGTCCTGCCTCTATTTAGTGGTTGCCATCTGTATATTGTATAGTCAATGATATAATGGATAAAACCATATCATATCTTAATACTCATTATTATTTAATATTTGTATATGGCTTTATTTATGTATTATGTGCAACTTCTCTTACCATTGGTGGAATATGTGGTAGAGAAGGAGGATCACTATCGCTATCATCATCACATTTATTGCCAGAACATTCATGATCATATTCGTTGTTTATATTATTATCTAAATATACCATTTTGATTAATTAATTTGGTTTAGTAACAATACACTTGTTACATATATAATTTGTTTAATAAAGTATTAAACAAATTTTAATTAACAGCTTAAAATATATTCTTCAAATAACTCATATTATAATATTAAAAAAAAATTGACTAACCATTTAATTCAGTTGTATTAAAATCACTGTTACAATTTTTTGGCACAAATTCCATACACTTTTTGTGTACATTATAATGACAATCCTTACACTGGACACCTTGTTTATAAATTCCTTTAAGCAATTTCTTACAATATTGACATATTGTGGGTCTAGTATATGTATGTACTACAAACATATGTGGTATCTTAACAGGTGAGGGTGACCGATTTTTTCCTCTAATGGGTACACTTAATAAATTTCCCCCAATTCCCTAAAAATTTAAATAATTTGATTATATAGATATACTAAAATAATATACAAAAAAAAAATTGAACATACTGATTCTTCAGAAATATTTGATGGACTGTGTAGTGAAAGATTCAAATTAGAACTATTTGTCTTATTTTTATACTTATACTTTGTATTACCACAATCATTATGTAACTTTACAACGCATCGTTTATGGAAATTTAAATTGCAACCTAATTAACATATTATATAAAATTATACAAAAAAATATTAATAAATTAATTTTTATTTAAATGAAAAATGATAATAATATTATAATGTTTAGACAATGATACAAATTAAAACTACTAGTTATAAGAAATTTATATGGATCATTATCAAATACCTGAACATTTTAAACCTTGTCGTACAATTCCAAATAACATTTGTCCACAATAATCACAAAATGTTGGTGTTTTGTATGAATGTACTACTAATGTGTGAGTTTTAATAACTACACTTTCATCTTCTTCTGATAGTAATTGACCTACAAATATTTAAAAACAATTATATAAAAACCTAAACAAAATTAATTAAAATTAATAATCTAATATATAAATATACATATCTAGAATTACCAGTAAGTACAATTTCAATTAAAGTTTCATCACATACATCAATAACATTGTTAATTGGTACAAGAATTTGATCACATGAATAGTTATGACGAAAAAGTATAATTCTTTCAGCTAATCTAGTTAAACCATGTTCAGGACACTAAAAATTAACATATTTATACTTATTGCTAAATAATAATTAAAAAGTAAATACTAAACACAAACAAAAATCTCATTGAGAAATAAGAATATTACAGTAATCAATCAATTGTATTCTAGACATTTTAAAGACAAAAAAGAGATAAGTTTCCAATAAAAACTAAAAGTTAAAAAAAATATATACAAATTAGATGGTAATACCAACAAAATTTGTAGTTGTGAATTAAATGTAAATTGTCCAATACTAACTTTTATATTGACAAAATCACAAGCCGCTTCTTTTAAGGTTTTTAAAGTAATATGAGATGCATTTATTGTGACTGTGTCACGAATTAACCCAAGTTGTAAAATAAATGTTATGTCTTTATCCTCCATCTTAATAAATATTATTAATTAATGCATATCTAAAAATTGAAAACAAAAAAGTTTTAAATTTATACTTCATTCGATTCAAATCAATTATTTATTTATTTGTCAAAGGAAAAATTGTTACTATTTATCATAAGTACTAATACCAAAATAAAGATCATCTAAAAAAATTATAAAAAAATTAAATTTTAATACGATACATGTTTAATACATAATACAAGTGTACCTTATACTAATCATCAATAACCATGTAATAACTTTTATTAATTTATAATAATAATTAACAATTAGAACAATAACTGTGTAAAATGTAGGTATTTCACTAGTATTTTACTGTATAAATTGACTATCTTAATAGGGACAACTTTCACCAAAATATGAATTAAATAATCAATTTTACGCGAAATACGTGATAAGAACAAATATTTGGTCACTATCATTTTATATCTTTATCTTGCATTATATCTATAAAATATAAGTAATATTTACTACTACAGTAGGTACTAGGTAAGTATCCTACTATCTACCCACTTTACTTCATGTCCACATTGTTAACCATTTAATATTATAATTGTATTAATTTATTATAATTTAATTATTATATTAAAATTTAATTATTGTATTATAATATTAGGTATAATATGTAATCTTTGTCTGAAACCATTCCGGTCGAATTTCTTTCCTATCGCCTAGGTTGCCATATTTCTTGAAGAGAACTTGTCCTAATGTTAGTGATGTACCTACTTACCTTCCTAATCTCCAATTATTTTCTAAAATTAAAGTTCCCCTCTTTTTATTGAAACCTATATGCCAATTACTTGTTTCTTCTTTTATGTCATCCCTCATTTTCTAATCGTATATTTTACGAAAATCTATAAAACCAGTACATACTTAACCTTTATAATGACATGCCACAATATATTATCAATTATCATACCGAGTGTGAAGTTTTACTTTTAGTTCTTTATTGCTTTTTTTTTTGTTTAAGGCATGGAAAGCATTAACACTATTTAGACTGCTAAGCACCCAAATCATACCAAGCCCTATCATACCATTATAGAAGTATGCTCCTCTAGGGAGGGGGTACACAACACCCTTCTTCCCATAAATACACCACTGTATTTACCTACTTTGTACCTACTGCTATAACACCTTTCTTTATATTACTTTGTTTATTTCCCTGGAATTTTGGAGGACATTATGATTATTATTAAATCAAATAAAATTGAAAAAATTATATTTATTCAACATAATTTCTCACTCAAACGATTTTTGTCAAAATTTGATATTAAAATTCCTTTATAAAAAAAAAACTTCATTAAGCTCAAATTTTTTTTCGACCGCAAAGTACGACTTAATAAATCTCCTGTTAAATTGTTAAGCATTTCTGTTAAGTCTGACAATTTTACCACCGAATACTTATCTATCAAATAAAAATGACGTAAAAACCTCGCAAAATTAAAATATCTATAAAATAGTATAAATAGTTTAAAAGGTTTTCCCAATTATTATGAATACTACTTTTTTTTGATCATCTAGATTTTACATCCAAAATGCTACAAAAAGGTCACTTATCATTTATCTATTGAGGCAATATTTTTGGTAAAAAACATAGTTTACAAAAATTTAAAACAATAAAATGGGTATTGTCGTGGATTACCGAAAATATTTACCGTTTTACACATAATTTTATTTCCGGTTTTTTTCAGTTATTTTGAAAATCAAAAAACACCTCTCTAATACATCAGTTAGATAAAATTTCCTTTCAGAAAAGGTACTACACTTGGTATATTAAAACAAGATTTCTTTTCGAAAAGGAAGAAAAATAATACAAATACACAAATCATAGTAAAACCAATAGATTCCTCGCTATGTCCGAATCTAAAAAAAAAATAATAAATTAGTTATGTGTAAAGTTTTTAGTAAGTTTAAGAACATTTGTGAGCTTCTCTGAACTTTAGAGTGAGATTATTTTTGAATGAACATAATATATTGATTGAAATTCCATCTCTAGGGAAAATTCCATATTTCAATAATATGTTTATTGTCATATAGGATAAAAAAGAAAAAGAATGGGGCCCAATATTTAAAAAAATTACATTATCAATACATCAGCTACTAGTGATCAATATATATCTAATGTAAATACAAACAGTATATTGCAGAAGATTATTTCAGGACTAATTTCTTTTATACTATCTTGGATGTAGTTATTACAAATTTTAAAAACGATTTTCACCAAAAAGTCTGATGATGGTTTCATCCATAGATTATTTTTTCAATCTGAATTTTAATGATAGTCTTCATTTTATCAACCCGTATCATATAAATACCTAAAATTATATTACAATATTGATTCATAAGTGAAAATGTAAAAATTAATATATTATTTTATATTTATATTTAGTCTCTAATGGATGTGTCCAAATAATGTTTTAATTTAGAAATGAAAGTTTCAAAAAATGTTGCAATTCCTAATATTGATTCTGATATGAATATTAACATAAAATATATTATAAGAGATTTGTCAGAAAACCAAACAATACTCCCGAATATTTGCAAAAACTATTTACTATGACATTAACAATACCAATCAGTTCGGCTACTTGCAAAAGAAGTTTCAGTGCAATGAGAAAAATAAAAACTTGGCCAAGGACATCGATGCTTCAGGATATGTTCAGCAATCTATCTATAGTGTATATTGAAAAGGATGTCCAAAAATAATAATAGCAATGATAAAATAAAATATTAATTATTTTTAAATATACGTTATTTAGTGTTTTTTTTTTTTATTTTAACTTCAACATATTCATATTTTCATGGCTTAATAATTAAGTTATTAATATGCATGTTTAATTAGCCATGCATATTTTTATTAGTAATATATTATACTAGAGTATATGGTGGGGGCGGGGGCGAAGCCCCTACGGGTCACTTTACATTAGATTATTATAGCCCCCCTAAAAATTCAACCAAATTTCCGTCTATGATTAAGTTTAAATATGTCACATATAGTTATTTTCTATTCTTATATCTATTCAATTTATTAACAATATCAATATATTAATAGCAAATTAATTATACACCCCACGAAACCACGATATGAGTAATAAAATATTAAATACCTTATCATAGTTCATCATAGGATTTCGGATTTTTTGTGTAATTTTTTTATTGTCAGAAATCAGATATCATCTGTTATTATCTACATGAAGTGTATGATATAAACAACTGACGCAGTTGATGTTGGAACAAATTGAAATTGTTCCGAGTTTTCATCATTCGACTATTCGAGAACATCGTTCCTTGGGTGGTACGCCCGTGAATCGTGATGATCCAGAGATACAATAAGTCTTTCGTTTAAACAATATTAATATTCCCTTCGTTTTGATTATTCCACAAATGTCAATTTTTTTCATTCCAAAAATATAAAGAAAAACATAAAAAAATTTTAAAATTCATGAATCAATTAACCAATACCCAAATCAAGATTGTATTGAAAATTGAGTAAATGAAAATTGCAGAGAAGTTTATTATACCGAATAAATGTTATAAACACAGTTATAGCGTTTTGCGTTTTACAGTTTAATGACCTTATTGATATCTATTTTCAATTTGTTTTTTTTTATGATAACTATGTACTATTTTTTTCTCTAATATTTACCGTGGTGTGTGTTTAATTTTGAGTACGGACTATAGAATAGTCATTAATTTCTTATCCAAACATTTTTATCGCTCAATTTATTATTTTATAAAGGGGTTTTTCTCTACTTTGTTGCTTAAACTTTATTTAATGTTAATTGTTTTGTTTGGCGTTTACATTGAAGAATTATCGAACTACATACCGAAAAACGAAAAAGCTGGTAAGCTATCTGTTTTTTAAAATGGACAGTTTTACTGATTGAATTTGCTAATCAAAAATTTTTGATTGGAGATCACTGAAAAAAAAAAATGATATAATAAATTGTATTCTATTGATTTTCACTACTTAATGAAATATACAATTTGGTAAATTCTAATTTCAAAATTGCTTCATACTCAATGACATACTTTCATGACAGGTAGGTACTTATTAAATTACTATTAATGTAAAGTAGGTACCTTTTTCATTAAGAGGAATAATAATAATATTAATTAATAATGTAGATCTTGAATTTCATAAAATTAATTTTTTAAATACTTAAGTAATATTAAATTATTATTAATTATTATTAGAATGCATGTCAAATGTTAAATTATATCGGGATTATATTTTTGTCTTGGGTAATATTCAATTAATAATAAATTATACATCTTAAATTGCAACACATAAAAGGAAGCATTTTTTTAATATAACTATACATTTCACTTTGAGTTTTTTCTGTGGGTTCTTAGTTCAAGAAATTGAAATTTGTTATGTATTTTTAATTTAAATTAAATTAACTCAGAATTTCTATTCAAACATTTGATATGATTCGACTGAGCATATTTATTTGGCATCTTCAATGTCATCTTTATGTTTATAAAGTTTTTAAAAACTAACCCTAAAAAGATCTAACATATTTTGTATAGCTGGCAAGTTAGCTCATAAATTATACTAGGCACTAATTACTATAAATTATAAAATGTCTATGCATAATGATAATAAACAGGGCTTGGCTGACCCAGTGGTTTACCGCCCTATCGAACAGTAGACAGTTGCCATTAGTTAGGTTAGGTTCCTCGTAAGTAGTATGATTATTTATTTAAATTATATACATATTTGTAGAGTAATGGGACATAATAGGATACAATGAGACTGAGTCAACTCACATTTAATTATTAAAAATAAATAGAAACGTATATTTTATAACAATTTGGGTTAGTGAACTGGTGCATGGGGTTTATAAAAACAATATTCTTTAATAATGGCTGTAAACTTATTCATATTAAAAGACAAGTATGAAGAGTTAGGACCATGTGCCCTTCCACCATACATATTTGATTAGTGTTTGAATATTATGGGTCACCAAATAAGTACGTACTTCGTACCATCAGAACTATAGTGTAATAACTCAAAAAACAATGATTTTAAAGATTTTACTCATTTTTAAATACCTGTAAAACAAAAAGTATTCTCTCTTCATAGAATTTTGGATATCTGTAGTTTATAAATATAATTGTATACCTATCTAAACTTTAAAATGTAAACATTATATTATATTTTAAATACTAAATTAACTATTTTTGAATTCATACATTTGTTTAGTGGACTAACGCAATAACGCACATTTAAATAAATTGTTTTGCAATAGTGTATTATTTTAAGATACTACATTATTGCATTTAGAGCAACTTATTATTTTCTATCAAAATTTAATGATCAAATGTATAAATTTACCTACTTTTTGAGTTGAAACATTAGTACTCTAATATTATTGTTTCCTTAATATCTTACTTTATTATTCTTTTTTTTTAACTTGTTCCATAATGTAGATACAATAAAATATGCTAGTGCACTGTAATGAATTTTAATTTTATCATAGGAAAAGTTGTATAACTTAAAATTGCATATTTGTGTTACAAAATTACTGTTCTAATATGCCAGGGTAGTGCTGCCACTTTTTTTGGGATAGTTTAATACCCGGTTTGTCTCTGTTAATAAACAGTTTTAAAAGAAAATATATTTATAAGTAAAATATGTATATAATGAGTAAAATAACTAAGGTAATAATATGAAAACATTTTAGTGTTTCATTATTCAGCTCCGTATTTTATGTGTAACACCAGTAAAATATTAAATCTGGAATTTCAGAGATAAGCCAATATTAAATAATTTAGTTTTACTATTATTATAATATTTGTAGAACATACTGAATGATTGAGTTTGGGTAGTAAATATAAAATTAATTTATAAAATTGGTCAAATATTCACAATAAAATATATCAAATTAATGTCATATTAAATTTATAGTCTGCATTGTGTATATATTATAATACAACAGAGTACTGTTTTATAGTTCAGTATGGTGTCTACTTTGTTTTTATTCAGTAGTAAATTTTCTTTATAAATAAATTAATACCTATTTATTAGATATGTGACAAACTGTTCGATTTTCAGACTGATAGTAGCATATAATCGAACCGAACCAAATACACACAATAGTTCGGTTCGAAAATCATTCATTACCGATTTTGTGTGGTCACCAATACAATTTTTTGTGATGGGACAGAGCAGCCTTGTATGAAAAAGAAAAATTCTATTTTTTTCGCATTAGTGGTTTTAATAATCATAAATCACGGAGCCGAGCAGTTTGAAAACCTAGGTTTTTGACCTAACCTAACCTTTTTACTTTTTAATGTTCTAGTTCGAGTTTGATAAAATATTTTAAAAGTTAGATTTATGTTCGAATAAAAATGTATAGGTTCAGTTTATCTTAAATATCAGGGTTCGTAATAATCTCTAATATTTGTAATTTTTACTTTAAATTATTTATATATTTTATATTTTTATACCATGGAAATAATTAATTCAAAAAATGATAAAGATAAATTGTTATTTAATGAATATAATATATATATTTTAAAACAATCAGGAGAGGGGATGGAATTATTTTATCTGGATATAAAACAGTTTTTTTAAATTGATTTTTACATTTTGGGTTTTTTCCCCTAGTTACCTTAACCAGTGGTAACAAAAACTTCATTGTTTTGTTTTTGCTGAGTATACATTTTTTTTCAACCACTGTCTTAACATTTACCACATGGTAAAATATATCATCTACCTGCAATGATGATTTACTGGTATTCTTAAATTAAATTGTATGAGTTTATAAAAATTGAAAGTTTAAATTAATTAATTAGATCATGTAATCTATCTTTAATTAAAGCTGCTAATAATAATACTGGATCTCAACATCTAAAAAATGTATCATGTTCAATGTACATTTTATTGTTGAATTATTACTTTTTAAAAAATGATATGATTAGAGATAGGCTCTACTATGCATCAATAATAAAAAATTTTAAATGTGTATGTTTTGCCCCATTTTTATTCTAATATTTTTCTTTAGTTAGTTGGGTCAAGCAGTATTTAATACCACCTGGATTTCGCTGTTACTCTGATTTTAATAAGCCCTAACAATGCATTAAAAATTTAAAATCAAAGTTAAATTAAATATTATAATCATGTTTAGAAGTTTTCATCAGGTACTTTTATCGAAGATGAAATAATATGACAAATGTCTACTTTCTTAAAATATTTATCTTACAATACTTAATAGCAAATAGTTTTAATCTAACATTTGAAATTAATTAATTCAGTTAAAAACCTAAAATACCTCTGAAGTTTTTTTTACAATTGTAATTTATAATTTTTTCTATAAACAAAATAATAACTGTTTTTTAATTAAAAATATTCAAATTTGATATGAAAGAATTAAAATTAACAAATAAATTTAAAATTGATTTTACAGGCTTACATATTTGTACACTTAGTGTTATGGTAGATTAAAAGCTCTGTCAAATTGTTCTCTAACCAGACAATTTTGAAAATATCAATGCGGTCTAGTACTGAGGACACTATGAATTCATTCACACCACAACAATATTGTTTGAGATGGAAATACCACCATTCAAATTTGCAAGCCATGTTCTCTCAACTTTTAGAACGGGAAAGCTATTGTGATGTTACTTTGGCTTGTGAAGGGAAAACTCTTAGAGCCCATAAGGTAAATTTTTAAACATTTTATTAACTATAAAAAATATATATATATTATTTTATTTAATTTTTTTTTTTTAGATTATGCTTTCTGCTTGTAGTACATATTTTGACAGTATACTGTCACAGCACGATGAAAATAAGGCAATAGTTATTCTTAAAGACGTAAAATTTTCTGATATTCAAGCTCTAGTCAGTTTTATGTATAAGGGAGAAATTAATGTTGAACATGTAAGAATTAAAATTTATTTTCTTTCATGTCTAATATTCTTAAATTACCACTTATGAAAATTTTAGACTGAACTTTCTTCATTATTAAAAACTGCAGAAGAACTTAAGATCAAGGGATTAGCTGAAGTTTCATGGAGATCTGATCAAGAAAATCAAATTTCTAACATAAATTCAGAAGAAGGAACAAGTATAAGTAAGAAGAGGAAACTAGATTCAACACCAACTCCAGCTACAACATCTGCTAATGTAAAAACAGAATTTGCAGAAACACAAAAAGTACATAGTTTTAATATTATAAATTTTCATGTTAATAATTGATATAATCTGTAGGAGATTGATGATATGGTTGAATCAGATGCTGATGAAAATGAATCTGAGCCAGATCAGTCAATTTGGGAACCAGAAATGCAACATGATGTTGATTCTGACAATGTGGACACTTCTAGGCCAGCAGTGCGTACATATATGTTTAAGTTGTAGATACTAAAATATAAAAATAAAATATTTATTTTTATATATTTGTTTGTCAAACATTTGAAAGTTTATGGTTTTTTTTTTTCAAGACTGTAAGCGCAGTTACATCTTTTTCTTCTGAAGATGATCCAGGAAATAATACTAGTACTAATCAAACCTTTAATGAACAATCAGGCAGTGTTCCTGGTATAATTATAATTTAAAAACATTATTATGGTTTAAGTTTATATTATAATGTAATAAATATTATTTATTTTATAGATTTAAGTCAATTTTCTGATGTAACAAAAATGAATGATTACCTAGAAAAAGGTGGTCGACGTCCACAATTTTGGGAAGAATCTTTTACAAAAAGATTAATGGAAGCTATTAAAAATAAAGAGGTAGAAATGAAAGTTGCAGCTGAATTGATGGGTGTATCATATGGTACACTTTATGGTCGTTATCGTGATGCATATGGCTGTTTAAAACATCCATACAGGTATAATAATAGTTTTTTTTTTCTTTGAATAGCATAATAGGATAATATTTTCAGGGTTCGAGATTTCTGGTTAGAACAAGGTCCAGCGGATGTATTAGCAAAATTACAAAGAAAAGAATTAACTCTTTTTAGAGCTGCAGAAATTTTAAATGTTACAGTAACAACATTAGCCAGTTACTTATCTACCATCCGTAATGATTCAATAGCTACTTCAACAGCTGTAAGTTCAACTGAAAGATCCACATTTAGTGTCGATGCTATGTCTGAGAGTGATAGAGAAGAAGAAAATTCTGAAGATGAACCATCAAATGATGATATGGATAATATCATAACTACTAGTAATACTCAACAAAATAACCCTGATAATATTATATCTGCTACAGGAGCAGGGACATTGTCTAAAGTTAATAACTTAAATGGTAACTAATGTTATATATAAATAAATCATTAGATTGAGAGTAGAAGTCCTTACAAATATTATAATTATACAGTGGTTTCTTACCATACATATTTACAATTTTTGTTAATCCTAATATAATTTTTCTTTCATTATTTAATTTTACATAATATTTATTTTATTTTTTATTCTATATTATTTTCTAACAATTTTTTGTTAACTCTGGAGCTGCTGTTAGAATATTATTTTATCTAAATTAACATAAAAATAAATAAAAATTATAATAGTACAGGTTAAATTTTTCTTAATTGATTGTTTTATACTTATGCAATTATTTTCATTTTTCTTTTATAAACATTAGGTTACAATACTTCTCAAATTGGTGCTAATTTATTCTTCCATCTTAGCTCTCTAGTTTCAAATATTTGTATTAATATAAAAATAATTGTTTTATATTCATGAATACAAATATATATATACACACACACACACACACAATACATATTTTGCTCAAATGCAAAAAGTGACAAGTATTAAATTTTGACTTTAATCAAGATTTATGAACCACTTAAGGTTTTCAAACTATTTATATCACTTTGAGACATTTAGTACATATATAGGGATGAAGTAAGGCATTTAAACTTATTTTTTTACTTGGTCATTTTTTGCACAACAGAGATTATAATATATTGTATTGTGTTTATATATATTACTATGAATGAATACCATTTATTTATTTTGAACTATAACGATGATTAATTTTTAACAACCTAAATTTAAATTATATGTTATTTTCATTATATTTAAAAATATTTGTTTTTAATTAATTTATGGTAGGGTATTTGAATTTATTTTGTATGCATTTGTCTATATTAATATTCGTAATACATAAAAAAAAACAGCCACTTTAAATTTTTCCATTTGTATATTTCACACCTGCAAAGAAATATAAAAATTATTTTGTAAGTTTGATCAAATAATTATTTAGATGGTAAATAAAAATAATCTAAAAAAACTTATATTAAAGTAAAATAAAGTAGGTCATCATATATATATATATGTACATATATATGACATTATGGTTTTTATTGGGAGTTTAATATATATTAAGTACTAAATAATTACATGTGTTTGTTTTTATATGCAAATTCATTAATTTAGTTCTGATAGAATTTACTAAAGCTAATATACATAGATTACATATTATCTATTTTACTATATTTGTAAAAATATTATTATTTTTAAAATTTAATTGTTGATCAAACCTTAAATTTAAAACACCTTAATAAAAAAAAAAATAATAATAACAAACAGAATAGGACAAATGTTATTGCAAGATTAAAAAATGTATTTATTATTTTATTTTAAAATAAATATTCCTAATAAAATCTACTAATTTAAAAGTATATGTAAAATGTTTATTAAACATCGGATTTGTGAGCCTGAAACTTTTGTATAATGATTAAATTTCTTGGTTTTGGAAGAACTATTATAGTTATTTTATTTAAAATTGTACCATATTAATTTTTTTTTTCAAATATATTATACACATTCGCACATCTTAAATTTAATAATTGTATTATAAAATTTGTTTTTTACAAAGGACAAGATATTATAATATAATTATAAACTTGAATTTATTATGTATTATGTATTTATTAGAAAATTAAAAAAAATAATATGTATTAATCTAAAATCTTAATATTTATATTTTGGATTATAGTAAAGGTTTTAATTATTAGAATATGACATGATATCCTATTAATATAATTTTTAAACCATCGTGTCCCATAAAACATGTAGATTTGGTTAACAAATGTAATACATTTAATTTATTAAGAATATATCATTGTGAAATTATAATTTTTTTTTTTTTTAATTTAAATGGAAAGAACATGTATGATGGACAAAATTAGTTGTGCAATATCATTAGCTTTACATAATAGTTTTTAAGTCTGATCAAGTATGTTTATTAGCAAGAATATGTATTTATAATCGTCATTTATTATTTTTATTATTATTTTATTATTACTATTGCTATTTTGTAAATATAAATTTATTTATATGCATATATTCAATTATAATTATTATCATAATATATAAACAGTTACAATATTTATTATTATAACACATATAATATTAATTTAAAACATAAAACATTATTAAGACTTAAAACCCCCAGAAATAGCTGAAAACATATAGTATCAAAATATTTATATACAAATGTATTAATTGTATTATATATTTATGCATTTATATTTTATAGTTCTTGGTAACAATATGGGCAATATATATTATACAATACATTCATCTAAAGATTTATTGGTTCACATGTTCCTAGAATTTAATTATAACCTATTTTTTTTTTTTTAAATAAAATTATAGAATAACTATGTATGTGGCTGAATACAATCTTAATCTCTTTTATTACAAATCACAATAAAAATAATTTTTTTCACAAAATTATGAAATTTTTATTATAAAACAAACACTCAAAATCGGATTATTATAGTTATGTTATTTGGGAAAAAAGTTTTATTCAGCTGCATTTTTTAGTTAATTTATACACATATTTATTTCAATAATAATAATTATTATTTTTAAGATTTGTTATTTTTTATTTTTATTTTATAATATTTTACTTTTTATGTTTCAAGTAAATCGTAAGAACTTACTACCCCCTAAGAGTACTGCATTTGAATTTACTTTTTTCTGCAAATATGTCTTCTAAATAATATTTAATAGTTTTTTCAGGGGTCCAATGGTCTGACAATTGGTTTATTATATTTAATGAATTTTAATATTTATGTGTATTCATCATATCTTTAATTTAGTTATTATTAAGGTGATTAAGTTGGTCATTTTTAAAAAAACGAATTGTACACATTTTTACTATATTATTGTTCAATAGATTTAAATAAAATGTTAAAAATTCAATACTCAACTGTACACATACTTAACAGACAAAAGTAAATCTTATAACTAAAAGTTAATGTGTTACATACCTTTATACATGTTGACATAATATACCTATGTTAGGTCATTAGTATTGTCACATAATTTGATGTTATTTTAAGTTTTTTTTGTACGCAATATTTTATGAAATTGTTGTGTTTTCAACTGTAATTTTTCGCGAGATATTTATAATTTTATAAATGTATTCAAATATAATATAATATAATATACCTAAATAAGTAGTTAAAAAAAATGAATGGAATTGAAACTTATAAAAATAAAACATTATATGATTTTAATAATATAATTATTTGTGTACTTACAAAGCTTTGGAAAATTAGACTTGGGCATATTTTAAGTATTGGTAGAGTGAAGCGTCATCCACACTAATGGAGATGGAAGAGTGGTGTGTATAATCAATTTGTGTGGGCAAAATTAAGAGATATAACAGGTTAAATCACTCATGGGTATGCATACATCAGTACATAAGGTTTAACAGGAATAGAGGCAGATAGGTCTACCGGGACACCATGATTTTCCCAGTGGGCCGCTACTTATATGAAGTATGAAAAATACTGCTACTGTACTATAATAATGTATAATGTACATAAACACAAATAATTAAAGTTAATAAAATATTGTAACAAAAATACTGTAATCTATATATAAGTACAGTTCAAATCAAAATAAATTATTGTATGACAGAACAGTGGGGAATTCCACCTTATTCGCGGGGTTGCGTCATAAACTGACCACTATCACTAGTGTTTTATTTTGGAATTTGAATATTATTTTTGTATTTCATACACAGATTAAGATATCTTAATTCGTGGTTTTAGATCTACTTATATAAATAAAAGTACTTACACGTTAATTGTACTCGGTAATCTAACACATACGTTACAGTCAACTGTTTTTGGTTTTCCATTGTCACATGGCATATAGGTATAATGTACCTTGTACATAATACATAGTATTACGTACCAATCATAATTATTATTCGATAGTCGGGTTTGTTTGGTCAGCCAAGATTTTTTAGTGTTTTAAGAAAAAAAAAAGTATTAAATAAACTATATTTCTCCAACAGTAAAAATGTGATGTTTATGTATCCATAAGAAAAGATACATTTCCACTATCTTTTAAATCAAAAAATATTAGTTCTGATTTCACCTAAAACTTCTTTATGTTATAACACACTAAATGAAAAAAAAAATCAATTTTGATTTATTTTAATATGCAAATGATTGCAAATAACATTATAATTAAGTTTTACGTGATTTATTATCAATAACATAATAAGAGTTACTATAAAAAGAGTACTTAAGATGAGTTCTGATTTCACAAAAATGTAAAACATATAATAACTACCATTTCTAAAAAAAAATTTCAAGAATATAAATTTTTGGTATTTTAAACTCAAAAACACTATTTTCAGAAAAATAATTTATTTTAAAGTTTTTTTACCATAACAAATGAAGTTTGAGCGACTTTTTTTTTATGTATCGTCAAATGAAGCATGTAAAAACACATTTAGAAAAAAAATTCTAAAAAATTGCTTGGGAGCTCAACTGCATTCGTTCCAGAATTTTGGGCTCTATAACTTCCACAGTTTTTTTTTTTTTTTGGTATAGGAATCTGTCAAAGGTAACAACTGAATTAAAAAGTGTGTCTCCTAAAATCTGAAGTATTTTAGGCTCTGATTGATGAATATTAAAAATGTCAATATCAAAATTGATTTTAACTAAACCATCCTAAAATAAGGATGACAAAAAAAAGAGTAATTTAATATTTTAGAATATTTAAGTACCTACCTAGGTAAGTACTTATTTCTTGAATTTTCTAAAATAAAAAAGTTAATATTTTCTGAAATAATGAGTGTCTTATGTTACGTTGATCACTCTGTATATAATCAATGGTATTATATAATAGTCATCGTGATTCGGGGCCATAAACATATTAATATTATTAATAATATGTTATTTAATGTGTTTAATGTCTGTATTCGTGACCCGGTTGGTCTTATAAACTTAAATGCAAATTATGAAATTACTCAGATCCTAGTAACCCATGTAGCATGCAAAATTTCATTATCATGTTATATTCCTAATCACAAAGTTACTTACAATTGTATCTATAATATCTTGGTTTGTATTTTTAATGGTTGCATAGATGTTATTTTATACGTGTTTTGTTAGAGAAAGCTGGAGGGCCACATAATAATAATTAAACTTTTTATTTATTAGTTATTACTATCACAAAGGTTATATATAGTTTCATAAAAATTGTTACGTACTACTATTATTTAGATCTATTATATACCTATATAGTATAGGCTAAAATATTATTTACTATATCATACTATATAGGTTTATTTTATCTCATTGGGAGAACTGGGTGTATCCCCTCTAGAGAAAGCCATCATGAGTCGCTTTATGGAGAAAGCAAAGTTTCCGACCGTGGTAGAAATTATGAAGCTTATCAAGTTTCTTTATCATATTCTCATATATATTATCCTACGATCGATAATTTTCATTGTAGTTCACTGCAGCAAACTAAAAAGTTACGCCTTTAATAGTTATTAAACATATTCCTTTATACGTAAGTATTTTGCATTTATTTTATAGTTCATTTAATTTTTTGTATAGTAATATTCAAGAAATAATAAAAAAAAATGTAACATGAGTCATTAAGTGACAACACATTGAAGTATCAATTATATTTTATGACCTGATTTGAAATTGTTTGCATGCTTTCACTAGGAGATTTATGAAATAATAAATCAGACAGACACTTCATATCTTTAGAATTCTTATGCCAATTAAAATCTAGTATTTCTATCCAATATTTAGCAAATATTAATATTATGCTATTGGGCTGGTATAATAGTAGTTTCAAATCATGTTAAATTGTAGGAAAATGTATTCCTTTTAGCTTACAATTGTAATATATGACTTTCTTTAACACAAAGTTTGAATTAGACAGTTAAAAACGAATTTAAATGTATTTTACAGTGAATACATTTTATGAAGTATTTTTTTAAATTTTCATCTTTAAAACATTTAAGGGGCTGTATGTAAGTCATATTTAAGTAGGTTTTTTATTTTGAAATATGTTCCCTAGATGACAGGCTATTTAACAATACACAATGAAGTCTGTTCAGTAGAATTTAATAATTATTAGGATCATTACATGATTACAGTCAAATGATTTTGTCATGAGAGGGAAAGGAATGAGGCTGATTTTATAATATTTTTTTTTAACAATTATTGTTTCTCTGTATTATTTTTTTAATATCTAAATATGTATAGATATTATCACTGACTTATATGATATGTGATAATACACATATAAATATTGATGAGAAAAGGATCATGGGGAATGTATTCCCCTTGCCCTCAACTTGACTGCCCCTAATTGCAATTGTAAATTTTCAGTTATTTGTTTGCTCGAAAAAAAAATTTTTTTTTCTGTTTTATAAGCTTATTATGTAAAATAATAAAAAAAAGTTTCATATTTTCAATAACACTGAGTTTTTAACTTGATTTTTTGGGGATTTATAGTGCGTTAAATTCACACTTATAGATACCAAATGACTTAATGAATATTGTAATTCTGTTCTGTCTTGTTTAAGTTTTTAATTGTTGAAACAAAAATATTGTTTGACTTTATATAATTTGATTTTACTATTTTGAAAAAATATTTATAGCCTGGTTTAAATTGAATTCTTGTTTAATATTATATATGTACATATATATATTTTTTTTTTAGTCATTTTTCATTTGATTGGAATAATACTATTATATCAAATATTTACAACAAAATGACATACCAAACAGTTAAAAGTTTTTACGCAAATAAAAACATATTTTTAACTGGTGGTTCAGGTTTTGTTGGAATTTCTTATATAGAAAAAGTACTTCGAAGTATTCCAGATGTTGGTAATATATTTGTGTTACTTCGACCTCGAAAAGGACAAAGCATACAAGAAAGATTGGATGCTTTGAAAAATAATTCAGTAAGTTTTCATTTATAATCATATATATATATATAAATTTAGTTCTGAAATTAAATATTATCAATATTTATTATTTATCTATGTCAAGGTGTTTGATTTAATAAAAAGTTGTGATGGTAGTGATGTATTATTGAACAAAATACAATCTGTTAATGGAGATATATCTGTGGAAAAGTTAGGATTATTAGATGATGATTATAAAATGTTATGCGATAATATTAATATTGTTGTACATTGTGCAGCATCATTAGATTTTGAAACTGATTTAAAAACAGCAGTGACTATCAATTTGATAGGTACAAAAAGAATTGTGGAATTGTGTAAAGAAATTAAAAACTTACAAGTAATATTATAATATTTTAATTTATTATATCCTTAAGCTACTAATAAAACAATTTTTGACTGATACACTTTTGTGCAGTGTTTATTGCATGTTTCAAGTGCTTATGTTAATAGTAATAAAAACTATGCGATGGAAAAAATTTATGATGCTCCAGCTAATTATGATGATATTATTAATTATGTTCAAAACACAGATGTTGATAAATTGAACAAAGCTACCAATAAGTTAGTTAAAATACTCAAATCTAGTTTTATTATATAAACAATTCAAATGATTTCATTTTAGATTCTGAGTGGAGTGAAAAATTGTTGGTTTTACAAAGATGTTTATTTTTTTTTCTGTTAACAATTTTGCTTCAATTTATGATAGAAAATTTTTTTAAAGGAAATTCAACTGGGGAGGTACTTTAGAGAGGTCGTTTTTTGATTTTCTCTAGTTTTATGAATAAATGTGAAAACCGAAAAAAGAACAGGAAAAATCGGTACAACATTAGACAAATATTATTTAAGAAAATATATTAAGCCTATTTAATTATTTTACTATAATATGTTATATATACTGCTCACAAAGCATTAATAACAACTGAACTCTACTCAGAATCGTTTTTTTGAAAGCAATGGTTTATCATTGCTTACAAGTATATTTTAAATTATCTATAAAAGTGGCTGCACCAGTCCCCATTATCATAAGATTATTATACTTTTAGGATAATAGGAAATCATATAAACACTTATACATTCAGTAAAGCATTAGCTGAACATGTTATAAATGATGCCAGAAATATTATTCGCACTTGTATTGTACGACCAAGTATGAGTAAGTATATATCATAATTTAATTAAATAGAAATATATTTTTATTACAATTGATTAAATTTTATGTCAGCAAGTTCTATTGAATATATTAAAATGATTAAATGGATTGTAGTTTACATTTTATTCATGCATTAAATAAGTTATTGCAAAACAAATTTGTTGAATGATTTTATTAAATTTCATGGTTAAACATAATTGACTATAACTTATTAATGGAAATAGTCTTAGATCATGTTTATGATTATCTAGAATTATCCAAACAAGCAAAAGAAATTTTACTTTTTTTTGCTTTAAATTATTTATGTGAAATAACTTTTTCAACTATGACAATAATTAAAAACAAATATCACTCTAGATTAAATGTCTAAGCAGATATAAAAGTAGCAGTATTAAATATAAAACAAACTTCGAATCATTTTTAAGATTCAAACACAAGTCTCATTAAATTTTCTTATTTTATAATTTTTAAAATGTTGATTATCATATTAAATTCATTATTTGTTTTAAATTTTATTTTTATTGCATTTATATTACTATTATATAGTATTCAATAATATTAAACAATTATCAAATTGTTAAAGTGTCAAATTTCATTTATAATATATTTATGCATTGTTGATTAAAATATCTAAATAAATACATTGGAGGTCATATATCAAAATAGGAGGTTTTCCACTACAGACCGATATAGGAAAATTAATTTTCATTCTCTTCTAGACAAAGACTGATGAAAATCATAGCTTATAATCCTAAAATAATTGAAATAATTTCAAATTAAATACATTGAAACTATAAAAATATCACAATTTTAAGCAAAACTATATGGAGATATGCATTATAAGATGATATTATGTTTCTTTTAAGATTTTATTTTAGATTCTAATTGGAGGGAGAAATGTATTGGTTTTACCACTGTGTTTGTTTTTTTTTCCTGTAAACAACTTCTCTATCAGATATTTTGGTCAGATTTAAAATGATAGCGTTTTTTTTTTTTTTAATAAATCTGACAGGAGGTACTGTAAGGTCATTTTTTGATTACGTGGTTAGGAATGGTTTATTTTTGCTTACAGACTACCATTCCAATTTTCACCTATAACAGTGGCTGCACCAGTCCCCATTATCCTAGGTCACATTTTTTTCATCTTTTCTATGGCTATGGTTAAAATAATAATAAAACTAATAATTTCTTTGCTTCACTTAGACAAAAAAAATTAAACTACTAATTATTTTTACAGTCCTTGCAGCATGGAAACAACCAATGGAAGGATGGACAGTATCTAAAAATGGTCCACAAGGATTTATTATGGGTGCTTCCAAAGGAATAATAAGACGTTTACCAGTAAATACATCATTAATATATGATTATATACCTGTAGACTTGGTAATAAATACCATGATTTCTGGTACATGGTATAGTTCTCAATTATCAGATAGGTAAATATGCAATCTATTTTCTTTTCTTTAATTATAATAATTATATTTAAAAAAAGTTATTAAAAATAATTCATTTTTACATAAAAATACTGTGCTATTTTAAATTTTAAAATTATATTATAATTGTAAAACTTGTTTAGCAATTCCACTGTAGATGGACAAACTCCAATTTTTCATTGTACTACAAGTACTTGTAATCCATTTCGTTGGAATAATGTAACATCCGTATTGAATACTACTTTGCATAATTATCCCATATATAGTGCTGTCTGGTATCCAAATATAAAATTTATGCCAAATTTATTCATGTTTTGGATTTCAACTGCAATATTTCATTTTATTCCTGGTTATATATTGGATTTTATTACCAAAGTTTTTGGTGGAAGGCCCATGTGAGTATATTTTAGTAAAAATAATCATAATATTTAAAGATTTATAATACATTTAAAAATAACCACTGAATATTTGTTTTTGTTTAAAGTATTTGACATTTTTTTTTTTTTTATGTTAACATTGTTTAACCAATTTATCAACTATATTTTATTATTATTACCAGACTTGTAAGATTACACAAGAATGTAAATAAATCTCTTCCAAAATTGGCTCCATTCATTTTTAATGAATGGAAATTTGATAATGCCAGAACTCTTAGCTTACAAGAAGAAATGAGTATTGATGATCAACATATATTTTACATTGATCCAACATCATTAAATTGGAGAATATTTTTTATTAATCTTACAAAGGGTGTACGCAAATATTTACATAAAGAAGATGATAAAACCATGCAAAAAGCTTTAAAAAAACATTTTTTGTAAGTTCATGAGTTTTGTATTTTATATTTTTATGTTTTTAATATTTAAATGTATTATGTTACAGATTAATGTGGGCAAACCTCATTGTTCAATTATTGGTGGTTATTGGAATTTGGTATTTATCATCCTGTATCACCAATACCTCATTTTTATCCAATTATTGGGTAGCAATAATCATAGTTATTTTTGGATTTTTGTTCTAAATTAGTCATAAGTATTAAAAAAAAAAAAAAAAAAATTATATTATTAATTGATTCAGTATTATATTAAGTGTTTTTGGTAATACGGTTTTGAATAACTATTTTGTGGATATTGTTAACTAAAATTAATTGATAGCCAACAATTTAAGTTTATTTTTACTATCTTTGGTTACTGATTATCCATTAGTGGAATAATGAACAGAAAATAAAACAGTTTTGCAATATTGCAGCCACGTTTCAAACTGTTAACCAAACTACATCCCCAAAATACGTTCATTAATTATTTTAATGCAGTAATAAATAAGTATTTCATTCTTACACTTACAAGCATATATTTTTCTAGTATTAAGTTTATTTTAAAATAATTATGTAAAAGTTATAATTAAGTATATATTTTTAATTTATTTTATATTGGGTGGATTTCTTTAATATGTATAAATATATACTTAAATTATTAAAAAGTTTGATTTTGAAAAACCCTAAATTATTTTATTATTCACTTCATGATGTAGTTGTACAATAAATATTGTTAATTTTAGAATTTAAACAAAATATGCTAGTTTGAACTTTGTTCAAGATAAAATGATAATCACATATAATACAGTTATGTTATTCATAAAAACCTTATATTAATAAATAAGTTCCATTTTTTGCATACATTAGGAGTTGCAGTCAAACATAAGATAGTGATGCAACAAAACTTGATGTTATTTAAACCACTGCAGTATATATGATACAAAATAATATTGTACTGGGAACAGGAAATAATTATATTGCAAGTTATTAAGAATTGTTTGACATCTGCAATAAACTACAAATTGTAATCCGTTTTTATTATTAAAAACAATTTAATATATTTTTAATTACTAAAATATGCAGTACCTAATAACTTAAAAAGTAAATAATAATTTATTTCACATAAGACGAAAGAATTTTATAAGAACATGGTAATTTTATTATTGTTTTATGTCGCTCAGTTACTAAAAAGTGTCCTGTGTTTTGACTTCTGCATAAATGAACAAACACAGAGAGAACTTAAATTGTAATTATAAATTGACAGATGAGGGTCCAACAGAAATTATTATTTATGTTAACTCAACACTTCAAATTTAGATCATATAGACTTGATAGAGCTATAGTGTGAACATAGTAGTTGGGCCCTCAAAGTCTCTACAAGGCTCTGTTAATATTAAATGATAAGAAATTATGATTATCATTAATATATATATATATAGATTATTATATTATAGAAACTGACACAAATAATTATGAGTTAAAATATGTATCTGTCTTGTTGCAGTCAGTCAATCTTTGTTTCGCATATTCAATATCGGAATGAATGGTTATGATAAGTTCCTCTACATAAAAATTGTTTTAAATTAAAATTGGTTAATATATTTGAATCACATGAATTTTGTTTTAAAACAAATATAGCTTACCTATTGTACTGAAGTCCAATTCAGGTCGAATAAAACCAACAACTTTAATTTTTAAATTAGATCCATAAAAATCTTTGTCATATTTCTTGATTATATGAATTTCCTATACATAAAAACAAATGTAATCCAGATCATTTAATTTGGATAAATATGACTTAACATATTAATGGAGTTTAGGCAATAAGATTCCAAACAATATTTGTATAGGTTTCCAAGGGAACAAAAAAACAAGTTATTTTTTTTTATTTTTCATTTAAACCTTCAATAACTATTTAATTAATTTTTAAGATTTTATAGTTATTATTTAAAAAAAGTTTTTTTACAACAAATCAATTTTTAATTACCTAATTATAATCAGTGAGAATAAGTAAAGACTCATAGAATAAGATGTAGTTACTGCTGTCTTTGTTGGAAATCCAGTAACACCAAATTGAGAAAAAAAAGTTGTAAAATTAAGTTATTGCCTTATTTGTTGTGCATATACATGTATATGACCACATAAAAATTAAATTTGGATTTTATAATCATTTTGTAAGTTTGGTGTTTAAAATTGTGTAGCCTATCATAAATTGCATAAAATATACGACTGTCACAATAAAACTGTGAATCCTATGAGATTTTAGTTGATTATCTTTTTTTTAGGAAATCAAATTTAGTAATATAACAATTTATTATATCTTCATTTTTTTATCAACTATTTTAAATAAGTTAAGTGTATATTCAATTAAGTCAATTTTGCAAAACAAATTAAATATTTTTTCTTATTATTTTTCTTGGAAAATAATAGATTTATAAGAAATTGTATAAGCTTACTTTTTAGAGACAATATTATAATTTACAATTAAGTCTCATATATTTATGTGGTAAATGGTATTAATTTTCAATTAAACTTAAAAAACTAAAAAATGACATGAAAATATTAGATCCTCTTGCTGCACAGGAATAGGTCAGTCATAATCACTAAAATTAACCTTAATTACTTTTTATAGTAATAAAAAATTGGGGGAACACAAATTTGAAAGTTAAAAATTTAAGGACCAGCCTAGTATACTAGTATACCTACTTAGTACAATTATTACAATTTCAATAAAAGTCATCCATATATCTGTATTAAGTTCCAGACTAGAAGTTATTTATATTATGCATCTACTCATAATTTGTTTTCTCAGTCTATCTTATGTATAATATAGAAACAAATAGACATTGCAAATCTTGGTTTAAGACAAAAAGACCTATTAAACATTTTATAAAAAAGAATACGTAATTGAAAAAATGATTTTTTGAATATTTTCATTTGTACTATAAAAAATTATGTCTTAATTAATTTAACTTAATTTCTATCAATTTTAACCATTAATAACTTATTAACACAAGAAAAAATAATATTTAAAAATCACTTGGTCAAAGTTTAATAAATAATCTTTTTTATAAAATGTTTGGTCTCTGTTCTAAACTCAACCAAAGATGTTCATAAAGTCTCTCAATAAAGGTTGTAGTATTAATAATAACATTTATAACAATTAAATTCTATTTGTATTTATTCCTAAAAATAAATAATTAATGAAAAATTGTTTCTGTGATTTTGATTATGTATACTTAGTTTTTACTTGATAAGGACTTAATTTGGGTGAGCGACCTTCCCTTCCCCCATTCTTGGTCTTTTACATACCTTTACTATATAAAGCTGACCTGACAATAATAGGATAACTCCAGTAATATTATAAAAATAGGTCTAGTGTGCAAAATTTTACTTATTATCTATATAACATAATGTGTATAGACTTGAGTATTTTATTATAAATATTATTCATTATAACAAAATTGTAAATTATATATTATTGTTTATTCTATTTGATGGTAGACAACAAAAAGTATAGTACAAAGTTTTCATAGGAAGAAAATAATATTCTTACCACAAATATATATTTTTGGTTTTCAAAAAAGACATGTCCATACACTTTAATTAAAATAACTATTTTTTCCCCGTAAATTTATTGACACTTGAGAGTATACACAGTAACCCATGATTTATTAAAATAAATCTTAAAATCTTGAAAGTACATATAGTAAAGTACTATATAACATACATGGAAAATACCCTATAAAATACCACTGGTTATAATTATTAATGAAATGCAAAAGAAAAATTTTAATTTGTTGGTATTTATTATATCACTTCATTATAAAATTAAGTTCATTTGAGTTCGATGTTAGTAATTTAATTTAATACTGTTGGTATTTAATCCCTAAAAATATCAAATATCACTTGAGCCTGTGATTAAGAGCTAACACATTATAAAGTGTCCATTAGATCCCAAGTTTAAAGATTAGATTGTTCCTTATAGAATGGTTTAGGTGGTATCAAATGATAAACCTATGTAGGGGGGGTGTTCCTTACCTGATAATACATAAATTATTACCTAGTCCTTTTGTGTTATTTTTGCTCTTTTGCCTAAATGCTATCGATATTTGTCATTTATTTAATATATTAATTAAATTAAATAATACATTTTAAACATACCATAGATCTTTCAGTATTTTGAAAAAATGGATTCCAACCAATACTCATAACCATCATTTCAACAGGAGAATTCTCTACTTGTGCCCATCCATAGTAAACTCCAGTTTTCATGCTTTCAGGTAAAGCATTTATTACCTTCTGATCATAATTAGCTATAAAATAATAAATCCAATAAACAGAGGTAATAAGTTTAAATAGCTTTGTAAACTTTTTTTTACATTCATATGTATATGTCACACTAAAATGTAAATTTGGCACCTATACATTTGGTTGTGTGAGTAGTGTAGTTTTAAATAAGTAATACTTTACTATTGTATAAATTATTTTCAATAATATGTTAAGCATTACATCTAGGAGGTGGATGAAAAAATGATATTAGATAAATCTATAATTAGAACATTTTAAATTCACATAAATATTTGTAGTTATTAATTAGTATGTACTTGATAATTAACATACAGATTTAGATACGTGCCTACTTATAAAGTCATTCAATCGGGAAAAAAATGTTCAACTATCATTTTTCATTAGCCTACGACAAGTATTAAGGTAAAGTAACTATGAGACTACCCTAATAGGTTTATCTACCCATAAAAACACCAATGCAAGTGATGACCACCCTCAAATTTTCAAAAATATAGTTTAATTGTTTGAATTTAAATTAAGAGTAGAAAGAAAAGTATATTAAAAATTAAATACATGAGTATATATTTAATAATTTTTGTAACATTATTGTATTTTGATAGGTAGTTATTCGATTTAATTGCTAACACCAATGTAATACGGATCTGATCTTGTTAAAAATGTATGGCGCAGCCATTGATTATTGATAATAATGCATTTTAGTTATTAAAAATAACATACTTACCAGTTGGAACTCCTAATTTTTTTGATCCTCGGCCAAAACCTTTCACAACTGTACCATTAGTATAGTATGGAAATCGATCATCTTTAATTATTTCAGGAATAAAGTCAGCACTCATGGTTTTAAAATAAATACTACAAGTATTGCGGACTTATAAAAACAATTCACAACAATTAAATAAATTGAAATAAATAAAATAGCTCGTTTAATCAAGATGACATGAGTTGATGGGTGACGCCTTAACATATGGTAACTGACAATATCACAATATTATTCATTATAAGTATAGTATAATGTAATATTTTAAATCATGACACTGACCAAGTTGTTTTATGTAATTAGGTGATGTAACATAAATCAATACAGGAGACTCAAAAAAAAAACATTATCATAAACCTGATGATAAATGATAATACTATCAGAAATAGATGTACAATAAAAACAAATTATCATATTTTTGTAAATTCTAGATTCATGATTAATGATTATGGTACAATAAAAATTCCACTAACTTCTAGTTATAAATCACTAACCTTAAAAAAATTAAAATACATATGCAATTGTTTTGTTTTAATAATGTTTTGTTAAACAATGTATTAATTATATTTTATTTATACGTAATATTAGTTTATTAATAGATATTGATTTTGTTTATTGTATAGAAATAAATTGCTTTCAATTTGAACTTTGATCATGACCATTGCTATATTGGGTGGTGGTTTGGCAGGTTTAAGTGCTGCTTATTACTTGAAACATGAAGGAAAAATTCAAAACAATCAGGCAATACAAATTATTGAAGTAAATAATAATACTGGAGGCTGGATTCAGTCTTGGAAAAATGAAAAATCTAAAATAGTTACTGAACTTGGTCCACGGACAATTCGAGGTCGCGGTAATTCAGCCAACAATACTTATAGTTTAATTAAAGATTTAGGAATTGAAAATTTAGTACGCCATGTTGACATTGATGCTACTGCTAGATACATATATGCTAAAGGAAATGTACATCAATTGCCCACTAATTTTTGGAAAGCCCTATTTGCAGTTAATCGACCATTTACAAAACCATGGATTCATTATGTGTTACGCGAATTCTTTTCATCAAATAATAGTAATATTATATTATCTAAAACACAAAAAAGTGATGAAAGTGCTTATGATTTTTTTTCTCGAACATATGGACAAGAATTTGCTGACTACTTGATTTCACCATTATTGTGTGGCGTATGTGGTGGTGATGCTAAAGAAATTAGTGTAAAGTTTATGTTTGGTGCCTTATATGAAGCAAAACAAAAACATGGCTCGGTTGGATTTGGGTTATTGAAGGAAAAATTGAATACCTATTGGACCCCGAAAAAAGTAAAAAATTCAGAAGAAACCTATAATTTTAAACCACCGCCATCTGTTTATTACTTAGAAGGAGGATTACAGGTATTAATCAATGCATTACATACTAAAAATCAATCTCAAGGCATCAATATACAGCTTAATACTGAATGTTCAGAATTACATTTTCATGAAAATGGTGGTCTTAGAATTATGTTATCTAATGGCCAACATTTGGAATGTTCACATGTTATCAGTGCATTACCAGCACATAAATTAGCTTCTTGTGTTAGTTTTCAACACTCAAAATTAACCCAATTATTAAACTCCATACCAACAGTTTCTATAGCAACAGTTAATTTAACTTATGATAATCCAAATGTAATAGATTCTTACAAGGGTTTTGGAGTACTCGCTTCACCGATGGAAAATTTATCATTGTTAGGTATTATTTTTAATAACTGTATATATGGTCACAAAAAGTCAGTTGATCTTACAGTCATGATGGGAGGATATGCATTCAAAGACAACTTTCTTCACAATTCTAAATGTTTATCTAATGACAAATTAACCCAAATAGCTATGGATCATGTAAAACGTGTTCTGAATATAACATTATCTCCAACTACTTATACTACACAAGTTCTACACAACTGTATTCCACAATATACAATTGGACATTATGAACGTGTAACAAAAATACAAGATTATATTACTAATAAGCGTTTACCATTAACTTTAGTTGGTTCATCTTATACTGGAATTAGTATAAATGATGTTATTTATTCATCAATGATCGCTATGCGAAAATTTTGTAGACGATAGGTATAAAAATAAAATATTTAATAAAAATGCCTTTTCATTTTTATTTTCAATTTCTTTGTGTACCTACTAAAAATAATTTCTCTTTGTAGTACTTAATGTAGTATTATAGATAAAAATGCATAAATGTAATTGTATTATAGGTCTTAAACTTATTATTTTATTAGTAAATTATTATTATAATATAATAATTTATGAATTTTTTCAATCAATTAATTTTTTTTTTTTTTTTGACAACAATTTATATTCAAACATAAAATGTCTCGTTTAAAAATCCATTATTATATCGTTAATTAAAAAACAATATCAGTAGATCCATATAATTAATATTTAGTTTAATTATATTAAACTGTTATACTGGTATCTGTTGTATGTATAGTCTAGGGTTGTCAACTATCCTACATCCAACAATGCTTTAATATTTATGTTTGACAATCTCACATTTTAAATGTAAATATATACAGAGTGATTCATTAAGTATACTCACCCCATTTTTTGGGTTAAATTTTGCATATATTTAAATTCTGATTTTTGGAATTTTTAAATGTAGTTCATTAATCCAATATTTTCGAATACCTTCTTAGATTTTTCACAACATTAAAGGAGTATCCTGTGGTGATACCAATTTCAGTTTTCCAAATGGGAATCTATATAAATAGATTGAGTATAAATTTAAATAAATTTTGGTGTCAACAATTTTGATTTCTATCAACCTGTAAACGAGATATTCCACTTAGTTTAGGTAGGGGCAGAGTAGTGGAACACTATTAAAACTCCACTATTTACTCCATTTATTTATGGAATTTTTAATATACGTTCTTATTTAAAAAATCTAATTTCTTAAATTTTGAAAAAAATCTAAGTATATGAAAATGTTGACTTTAACTACACATAGAAATTCAAAAAATCAGAATTTGAATACATGCAACATTTAACCAAAAAAATGGGGTAATTACGCTTAGTGAATCACCCTGTGATAATCATATATGGGTATAGTTTAAGATATATGAAAAAATATCTTTTAATAGTTTATTATTAGGTATATGTACATATTTTAATTTATTAAGTTATTGTTTATCACTTTATATACCTACATATAGTATAATTTAAGACAGTAAATAATTATATATTAAGTATCTAAATTTGTTAAATTTTTTAATTCTATTGGCTATTCTATTATTTATACCTAAGATTTGATAATTATTGTATGAAAAATTAATTGTTATAATATAATATAGGTTATATTTCATTACAGATTGTAATTTATACATATTTTAAATGTATTTACCTATTGGCTATTTACTAACAATTTGCATATCTAATAAATTGAAAGAATGTCAGTTGAATTCTCCAAGTCAAAAGAGTGTTTAGTAAATAAAGATTAGAAAAAATGGTATAAATTAAATGTGGAAGAATATTTTTGTTAAAAGTCATACCTATTCTACTGATATTACATTTTTTATTAAACTACTAATTAAATAAAATAAGACATAAAAAAAAATTTTCCTCTAAAAGGTTAAGTTTTAAGGTGAAATAACTAGGTACCAAACATAGATAAGTATATCTAACCAACTTTAGTGCATTAATTACAAATATTAATGCAAATTGTCAATCATATGATTTTTTTGAAAATGTTGATGTATTTTAATTGAAATTTGAATGAAATGACTGAATTCAGAAAACTATAAATATGAAAGGATAAAAACTGCATTTAAAACAAGAAATTGTTTATATCAGTGTTTCCAAACCTTTTTCCTTCACGGCACACTAATCCTAACCTATATTTAACTGTGGCACACTTGACATGTATATATTTTTGTATTTTTTATATTAGGATTTTAACATATTTATACCAAAATAGTTGTAAATCAGTAAATTACTAGTAAATAATTTAAAATGATGTTTTTATTTAGGTTACGAAAATTCATGTAAAATCATATTTCAATTTATTACAAATGTTAAATTTAATGATTTGGAAAACATATAAATTAAGATTAGTTTTCTACAAATTTAGTCCTAATAAGAAATTTGTGCCTGGTTATATTTAGGTTTTCATTTGAAAATCCCAAGTTGTTATCGTTCACTACACTTACAAATTCTAAAAATCAGAATAATAATTTAACCATAAAAATGGAATGATCGTGCTTGAAAAATCACCTTGTATAGTGTATACCGATGGTGTTTTGTTGTTTGTGTAAAATAGTCTCCCATTTGTATGTCCGGGTGGAAACTTCTTTGAGACAAGTACAGCCAAGATTTAAGAAAATAGGAATGTAAGATCTTTGAAAAGAAGTGACAAACTTGAAAATTTGAAATCGGAAATGGGAAGACTGAAAATTGATGTCATGGTATTAGTATTCAGATATATTAGTAAAGTAAGATGGTCTAATCTAGGGGATTTCTAGACTGATGACTATAAGTTTATTCACACAGGAACAAACAGTGGATACACAGGAACATTAACATGTAGAAAATATACATATACCTTTAATGATTTAAGTTGATATTGACAAATGACAATACATATACCCAGAGGTGTGAAAATTTTACCACGTCTTGAAAAAGCAAATATAAATTTTCTATTCAAACGTCAAGTCTTTACAAATATTTTTAACTGAATCAAAATAAAAAACTTTGTAAATTTTCCCGTTTTCTACGTTTTTTTTATTTATTATGAAAAATCCTGAAAAAGTTAAAAAATTATCTGCTTAAAGTGCAACCCCAGTCAGATTTCCTTTCGGAAAAAAGCATTGCACTTGAAAATTGGAGCAACATTTTTGGTAGAAAAGTTGTTCACAGATAAAAGAAAATAATAATAATAAACACCATTGCAAAACGATGATTGCTTCGCTCTGAATCTAAAATAAAATTGAAAAATAATGAAATTTTTATTTCTGTAAACTTTCCCGTTTTTTTTTTTTTTAGGTTTTTTCAGTTTTGCTAAACTATGAAAACTAAATAAAATCAAAAATTATTTAATTTAATTTAATTGTTTAATTTTATACAAGTATTATTCGGAAACTATAACTACTTACTAACTATAACTAATTATTTATCTTTTATGATTTTTAGAGTAAAATTCGAAATATAAACAAAACAATTATAATATGGTGAATTATTTATATCTGTTTTATTTTATTATTATTTATTATTATTATAATTTGGTTAGAGAAAAAAGAAAAATATACAGCTCTAAATGAATTTATTTAATATTTTGTGTAATAGCTGTAGACAGATGTCATTTTTTTTTAACACAGACAATTAAATTTTGTTCACTTTTACCTACACATTAGGCGTGGCAATAAATACAAATATTATAAATTTTAAAATATCAGGGGAAAAAAATACAAAACAATAAACTTTTTATGTTTTAAATGTGTGCACATATTTTTTGGAACGTTTTGTTTATTCTAATTATTTTTATACACCCATGAGTTAGCAGGTATATAAGACTGATGTTAATATATTGAAAATATTGTACCAAACATTTTTGTGTAATAATAAGTATATTTGTTGTGAGTAATATAATACATTAAGGTACCAAATATTGTACATTTGTACTGCGGACTGAGCAAGATGAAATTTAACACGACACTTTTTATATGTTTGATTTTTTCGACTATTTGTATTACGAAGGTAAATATATTTACTGTGTTATACACACCTACTAATAACAAATTATTATTTTAAATTTTTCTAATGAACAAATTTATTATTTATCATTATTTATAATCCGAGGTGTACATAAGAGCGTTATTTCAGTTTTTTAATAGGGATGCAAATAATTGAATCGGGCTAATTTTTTCATCCATCAGGCCACGGAAAAATAAATTTCGATTTCTTCGATCACTCGTATTCTCACTTTACATTTTAATATTCAAATACTATAAAGAAATATTTCTGTTCTGTGTTTCTTTCTACTTTTTCTATATTTAATTGATGACAGTGCAATTAAAAAACATTTTATGGGGGGCCAAAAATACATTAACAAAAACGTTAAACGAAAAACAATTCGGAGCAAAGTTCAGTTATAAATTTATAAATATTGTAGAAGGTCGTAATATTTACGATTTTTGTGAAAATTTGATTTTAAAAGTTATATAAAAAAAAAACTTCATTACACACAATTTTCAACTAATAAGTACAACTTATTATGAACTTCCTGTTAAATTTCCATGCATTCCAAACAACTAAATCCACATAATACCTACCAAATAAAAACTACACAAACATAAAAAGCCTCTAAAAAGCTCATAAATAACTAATATATACGAAAAACATTTTACTACGTCTATAAAAAACAAATATAAATTTTCTGTTCAAATTCCAATTTGATATGTAATTTGTTGATATGATGGAAAACGTAATTAAAATATAGCACAGTTACACCACCTACTTTTGTGGGGTCTACCATAAATGTAAATAGGGTGAAGACTAAAGGGGTTTCGGGGGCTTAACTTGTTCTGCTATTTTTTACATTCCTTAAATTTAATATTTCGAAAGGCAAAGTAAAAATTAATAAATAATTATAATACTGAAGTATTTGTGTGTGTAATACATACTGTGTATTATAATAAATATTTCTGAGCATATCTAACTATTGTAGACTATAGTTGAAATTCTATGTTTGTAAACATTTATTGTAAGTTTTGTTTTGTCATATTATAATATATAGGCAAAAGTGTATAATATTTTAAACCAAGCACAGCGATTAAAAAGTATAGTAAATAAATATATAAATAAAAAATGTATATATAAAATAAAACATAAATAAATTAATAGATACATCACCTGGAGTATTATGATAAGTTTATTATACGACTGGTTTCGAAATAAAAATTCATCATCAGGTATATCAAAATCAAAATGTAAAACACGACTGAATATATAAAAAACTAAATGAAGGAATACATAACAAAAAATTATAAACGTGGTCATTTCAGATAGAAATAATTTATTTTAATAGGAGAGATTATTTAAAATGGGTTATTATTAGACATATATATGTTAAAAAACATAAATCATTGGGTTATTAATTATTGCCTAAAATGTATTGATATAAAATATTATTTTTAAATTAGTTTGTACATTTAAAATATTATTAAAATTATTTTTCTTTATTTCATTGTATTCATATGTAATTCTTCAAAAACAGAATTAATGTATATGTTATTTTGGGAATTTAATATCTCTAATTCTGTATTAATATCAAAGCTTATATTATGATTATTTTATAAAACATGTTTAGCGAAATTTGATTTAAAGACAGTCTTTTTAAATTCATGTGCTATTATAGCATTAGTTTGTGTAGGTTTCCTGTAAATAATAAAATTAAATTTATTGTTTATTATGTAAACTGTAAGATCTAAGAAATTTAATTTATTATTTATTTGTATTTCGAGTGTAAATTGAATATTTGTATTTATTTTGTTTAAGTAGTTAACTAAATTTTCTACTTGTCTATTTAAATCTCTAAATAAAATTAATGTGTCATCAACGTATTTATAATATGCTTTCATATATGGATAATTTAATTGATAAATTATCAATTAAATTTGTTGATTAAATTGTTGGATTTTTTATATTTATTCATTTATTTATTTTTATTTTTATATATACATTTTTTATTTATATATTTATTTACGAGTAGTTATAAATCGTTTTAATAATTTTGTTTTACTTTATTATTTTATTATGATTAAAAAGTGTTTAGGGTTGTATACTTCTCTAAACATTCAGTTCTGATCTGTATTTAGGACATCAGTACTCTTAATTCTCAAACACTATTTGTGCCTACAGTACCAAAACTCCAAAAGACTTTCATTAAATTCTATAAAAAGTACTTCCACCCTACTTAGTCCTTACTGACTACCTATATAGCACTAGTAGTTTCGATAAAATGTACCTTTCGATTTGAGTGGAGCGAGAAATTTATTGGTTTTACAATGATGTTTATTTTATTTTTTTTTCTGTGGATAACTTTTCTACTTTTCAAATAAATGGGAAAAAACTAAGAAAAACGAGAAAATAAGTACAATGTTTAACAAATATCATTAAAGAAAATATATAGGTAATATGCATATATAATTATTTTACCATCTGAATCTCCGTTCAGAATGGTTTTTTTCGTTAGCAATGGTTAATCGTTACGTACAGATATATACATTACATTTCCCCTCTACTATGTTCCCAACTTCTCACCTATAACAGTGGCCGCACACGTCACCATTATCTTATTAGGGTTTTTTTTAGTACCTACCTATATTTTAACGAAATTTAGTTACCATGATTCGAATAAAAATTATTCCTCGAGTATAGAAAGTCCCAGTCCTTTGGAACCTCCAATTTTTTTCTATGTCCGCAACTGGAGGTAGATATATATTTTCCCTGCGCAAAGCCGTAATCTAAAATAATTTTGATGAAAATTAAAGGTTTCCCTTAGGTTCTCACTTGGGAGTAAACATTTTTCCTTTGGTATGGTAATACACCTAGTGATAGACTCTAACCAAAATTCATTAGGAATGTAACTTAGTAGACTCCTGTTAGGAACGTTTTCCAATTATCATTGGACTTTTGCAGGGATATTCTCTAGAAGTCACTACAATCTTGTTTTAGATGTCTATTTAAATCTTCTTGAAATCTTGGTATTATCGTACCTACCTATATCAACCTTTAATGTGTAATATTTTTCAGGCTGAACCTAGCGATGAGGTTGAAGAAGAAGCAACACAAGAGGTTGAAGAAGAAGCAACACAAGATGTTAAATGCTATGCACCACAACCTTTTCAGTATAAACCCAGCGAAAGATTGAAGACACTTGAAAGTGGATTGTCGGCCGGCAAAATGAAGTTTGTCCCGGAGGGCAAGGTTAGAGAGACCATGACTAATGTGTATCAGAACGCGATAACGCGAGGCGCAGCTAATGAAGGTCTACAAAAACTCGATGATGAATGGAAATCTATGCTCCAAGGTCCGGAAGCGTCCCGGGTAGTTGGTACCTGCGGCCGGAACTTCGCTAAGGTCGTATCGTCTGATAAAGGACGGGAGATATTGAAAACGGTATGGATCACGGCACACTTGTTGTTGTCGAAGGCCGGCAAAGATACCCGAGGTGCTGGATTGGGTAGGATCATGGCTTCGATGTTCAAACTGTTCGAGTCACCCCAAATGCCTGAAATCGTCAGTCAAACGGGTGGCCTGATTATCTCGGCCGCGAATAAACCCAGAGCGGTGTGGTTCGTTAGACGGGCTTTCCAAGAAATTGAAGGCTTTTTAGTGGATAGAGACCTTCCTGACAAAATCAATACATTCTTTGAAAACATGATGTCTATGATGAAAAACTTGAAAATCCCGGAAAGGGAAAGTGCCTCGTCATTTAAACGTACACGTAGTAGACGTAAATATATTACTGAAGAATAGTATCTATACGTTTTATCGGTCAGATGTAACTAAAAATCAAACATAATATATCTAACTATCTTACAATATAAACCCAATATAATGAATGTATAATGAGATGTAACTATATATGTACCTATGTCTATTTATAAATATTATGTTTTTTGTAGCACTCATAATTAAAATAACATGTTTTACTCAAATTTCGAGAGAAAAAACATTTAGGTATACGAAATACTTTTAGGTAGAGCTATCCTTAGAATTTGCGAGATTCAGGGTTAAAATAATTATGAGACCTAACATAAATTTTTATTTAAAAGTGCATTGAAAATACTCACTCTTTCTTTTTTATTGCACACAGTAATTGATTCAAAATGATTGTACTTTCAAATATCTATAATAGATAGGTAGGAGTAATAGGTACATAGTTTTCAATTATAAAAATAATAAGTAAAACATAAAAAAAAAATTATAATAATTTAATTTAATTTTGCTCGACCATTGTTATTATTTAGTAGGTATAGATTAGATTAAAAATTCAAATAAATAAATAATTATACTTACCTTAGATACAAATTATTTTAAAATCAATACAGCTTCTTTGTAAATTTGTTCAGAATCTTATTAATACATTAACAAATTTCTCGTTCTACAAGTGCTTTCCACACTGGTAGCTTGTAAAGATAAGTAAGTTTTAAAATGGAAATTGTATTAACAGCATAATACCTAATAATAACAAAAATTTTAAATGCATAATGTTATATTTCCTTATATATATATATATAAAAGAATAGGCATTTTTTATGTTGCAATTTTGTGATGACACTATTTAACTTTTTTTCATATAGTTGTTGCAAATACTCTTCTAAATGTCACCATGGCATCCGAATTTCCTTTTTTTTATTTGTTTGAGAGGAGGGAGAGGAGGATTCAGTTTTTTAGCGTATCATTTAAATAATTTAACGATTTTTTTTTACTAAATTGAATAAAATACTCCTTCAAGTGATCTATTATTTACAATTTCATTTTATTCGTCGTTATAAATCGTTTACGCACTCTGTCATAATTAAATACTGGCAGAAAACACCGATAAATAAAACTCTATGGGTCGGTATGCGAATAATACTCAAATGTAAAATTTGAATTCTCCTAGGTTATGTAATGGGACTAGGCTCCGTGTCACCTCTCGTACAAAAAAAAGTAATTGAAGCTGAAATGTTGATCGGATGTGCTAAGTGAGAAAAATATTTTCACCGAAAATACCATTACACCCCAATGATTTTCCAGTTCAGTAAAAAAGAGTTGTTTTAAAAACAAGTTTGTTTTGCAATGACAATAAACAATGCTCAAGATCAGACTTTAACTTATTGTGGTGAAGATTTGAAATATAACTGTTTCTCACATAGACAATTGTATGTAGTATTTTCTAGAGTTGGAAGATCTGTCCATTTATACGTTTATGCACCATAAAATAAAATTCTGAATGTGGTATACCAAGAGGTTTTGACTAAAGTCATTTTAGAATTGAGTAACTCATTAAAGAACCATTTGTAAATATTCATAAATAAAGTTAAATTATACAAAATATAATTATAGAACCATTTTTAATAATAATATGGGTATAGAATCATTAGAATCATTTGTAAATTGTATTATTATTTTTTTATTTGTTATTCAGCTACTAATACTATTTAGCAATTGATTAAATTAAGTAAAATACATTTTTTTCTTCTTTAAAACATAACTATGAGTGTTGAACTTAAGATTTTCATTTAGAGAGAGCAAAAACTACACACGGACGAAGCCGGGTAATTCAACTAGTAATGTATATAACATTATACATATATACATTACTAGCTGTCCCGCCCAGCGTTGCCCATGCCAAACATATGTGTAATAAAAACGTTTTCCCTCTGGATTACCTGTTTTCATCTTGATCAAAACACTGCAGTTAACCATTATTGCCCTTAAAAATTTAAAAATACTTTTTCTTTAATTTTCATTTCAAACTTATATGAATTAGTTATATGGTTGCTAAGTAATGAAAAATATCTATAAATTACTATTTTGTATACAGCCCAAACTACTGCAGGTTAGATCTATTACTTCTACTAGTCAGATCGAGGATTTCAATAGTTTAAAACCTTCTCCAGATAATACGAAAAAACATATTGCGAAAAAACAAGTAAAATTGGTCTATATTTTGATCGTGCATTTGTGAATGATTGTTTCTAGGTAAGCGCATTTTCTTGGCACTATTTGTGGAATGATCAAGGTTTGATTTCCTCTTCAAAGACATTATGCGATAAATAAAAAAAATAACCAAGAAAAGTAAAAAAAAGTGCTATATAATAATAGAATAATATAGGATTGCAACTAATCCGTTAGTTAAACAGGTGCCACCTATCTAAAATAATAATAAATTGTGTACTAAGTTACTAAATAACTTTTTTTTAATGAACAAAAATATGCACTATATATCTTCCAGTTTCTAATTCTCGTTGAGCTGTGCCCATCACTACCAAGAGCAAAGGGCAATCCAAGGGCCCCGTTGGAGGCCCACCAATAGGGAGCCCACTAGGAAATTTGCAAAATAAACGTAAAAGTTGAATGATCATGAAATAACTAAACTAAAATCTGAATAAAGTAAAAATATTAATTCTCAGAAAATATTTCAAGTCTAAATGAAACACACAAAAATATTATAAGTCCAATTAGTTAAACGTTTGACATTTTTTTAAAACCCAATAATTAAATTCGTCAAAATTATTCTAAGTCTAATAAAATTACCTATTCAAAGTAGTACAAGTCCAAATATTTAATTCATAAAACAGTATGTTACGAACGTATACTCTCAATTGATCGCCTAAAATTAGGGTATTTTACTAATGCACACTTAATTCCACATACCAAAATATTTTAATGAACATAGACCTAGTAGTGCATATGCCACATATGACTTCGTTGCATAATTTTTTTTGGTATTTATTAATAATTAGTTATAATAAATACAATCTAAGACAATTTTCTATAAAAGTCCTTGATATATGACTAGAAATTTTAAAACTAAAAACTTAATAGCTTGGGTTAATATACTCATTATATTATTAAATAATAACAAATACCTACTTCACTGGAAACAACATTTAACTCAATGTTATATTTAAAACAATTATATAAATTTAGTTAAAAATAAACGTTGGTACTATTATTCTTAGCAAAAGAAATATTTTTTGAAGCTTTGGCTTTAGAGAAAACCCCTCGAAACCTGCCCTGCTTAACAGCATATGGCTATGCCTTTGCATGCCTATTTTTACTTTAGGCCAATATAAAACTGCTGAATGAGAGTTGAATTTAAACAGACAAGACAAAATAGGCAAATGTCGTTATCGACGCCGTCTAGACGGTGTAGTCGATATTATTTTTAGTGTTAAGGATTTTAAATGAATACATGCTAATTAGTAATTTTCACTGTTTTTAATAATCAATAGTGGATATTAATCAAATAAAAATGCATAAAGCCCAACAAAATTACTGAACACTTTTAAATTTGCTATTGCGCATTTAATATTGACTACTGCTCATAGTGTGTGATAGTGCATACGAATACTATACACATAAATATAAAAATTCCTTTATTCTTGCCATAATTTATTTTTAATACAAAGACCCCTTTACTGTTATCTGTTACGACAGTTATTTATTAAACTTATATAAAATAAGGACCCCCGCAATAATGGCGTGTACTCATTTTCCAAAATGTCCTTAGCTATATGATATTATTATTTTACAGCATTTTGGCTGGGTCGCTTTATTCGGATCTATCTTATTTTGGGTATTTCGGGTCCACTCACGATTACGAGAAGCGTGCGGGCACGTAACATACCAATAACATTGAACAAAGTGCAGTTCTGATAATCATACGTCAAGATCAGCGGCGGTAGTAGGAGTGGTGATTTATTGACTGTTAAGTATAAGTTAGTAATAATTTATCTAAATAATTATTAATATTCGTGTAAAACATTTGATACCATTTTAAGTAGTCGGGGCTTACAGTCGTGTTTATATCCGGAAGTTTCAATTTCCAACCCCCCTCCTCGCCCACTGCCTATTTGTATGTTAGCCAAAAATTGATAACTACTTTATACCTATTTTGATGAAATTATAATTATTTTGGGACATTTAGGCCTGTGAAAATTAGAGCTAGAAACACATAAAAAAAAATCCTCTGCATTACAGGCATTTTTTTTTTTTTGGCTTCATCTTAATACAACTCATGATGAATGTCAAGTAAATTTTTCAAACATTTATGCACGGCCCAACAATTTTATTATATTAATTCAAATAAGAACTAAAAAAAATAAATATCTATTTACGAATATGATAACCTATATTATGTAGTTAATATAACTAAATAAAGTTTTTTCTATAATAACGTGTAGTTCATGTAAAAATCCATGTTTTAATTGGGTATGTCCAAATTTGTTTGTTTTGCCTCAAGTATGAAAACTGTTCAGCACGCCACTGCCATAGTTATCGACACATTTAGACAATCATGATACCTACTTATACCTATTTTAGCTCATGATTATCACAGATTTTTTTTAAATTCTACTAAAATCAGCCGTAAAAATTATAAAAACTAAAAACCTAAACAAAAATTTAAAAAAAAGGAAGAAATTTCGGGAGAAGAGGGTTAAAACCCTAGAACCCTACACCTGTTTACGCCACTGGATAACATTAGTAATAATATAATATAATGATAACTAGATTTATTACTCGCAACATTGTCAGCAACTTTACCCGTGTGCAGTTTACATGTCTGTGCTGTCTAGTTAGTGTATACATCATACACTGTGATCCAAATTAGTACTTACCGGGAACTTCCTACCGTGAAACATTTTAACCTTCTCGGGAACATCCTATTTTGGTCGATAAATCACTAACCTTTAATCTCCTCACCGTTGGGATGCATTTTGATGTTTATTGTTCATAACCATCTTCTGGAGTACCCATATTACCCCAGTAGTTTTTATAATAAGAAAAACTAGTAAAAAACGTAGAAAGAAGAAAACAATTTATGAAATAATGCTTTTATTATTATTTTACATTTTTTTTTTTCGTTATAATTCATCTAAACATATTCGTAGACAGTTGAAATTTGAACAGAAAACTTATTTTTTGCCTTTTCTAAATTTGATAAACTTTTCAACATTTAAGACATTTTATTTTTGCAAGATTTTACATCATTTTTATTTGGTAGGTATTCTGTAGATAAAATTGTTAAACCAAACAGAAATGTTTGAACATTTAACGGCAGGTTTATTATAAGTCGTATTTCGTGGTAAAAAAAACTGCGTGTAATGTAGGATTTTTTTATTAGAATTTTAGTATCAAATTTAGATGAAAATCGTAAATATTACGGTCTTCAAAATATGTACAACCGAACTCCACTCAGAATCGTTTTTTGTTAACAAAGATTATTCGTTGAGTACAGATGTTCATTAAATTTCTTTCTATATCCTACCTTCCCTCCTTCTCTAATTATCACCTACAAGAGTAGCCCACCAATCGTGTGAAGTATATCTATTTTTTTTTTATTTTGCCATTAAATTTGATATTTTAATGAATATTATAAAAATCACGATATTTTGCGTATTTTTCGATTTATGTTATATAACATTTTATAGTGCATCAACAATTCTGAAATGAAAATTTGAACGAGATTCAGCTTAGGTTTTACTTACTAGTACAAGTTGAGCGTAATAAACTTAATTATTTTTGTACAATCGTTGAACGTTCAAATTAATATGCAAATCATAAAAAGTAGGACATTTTAAAAAATGTAAACCAAGCATTTTAAACTTAATTTTGATCATAATTGTTTTTCAATAATGATTTACCTTTTCGTACAGATATAAATTAAATTACTCATTTATGTAGGTACATAATTTTTTATTTTTTACTTAAATTCAGTATTTTTAAATCTCACCTAGATTATTTGATGTTCTCTTTTTACCAATCAAATATTTCTCTTAAAGTATTGAGAAAATCTAAATGGAGAATTAGCTTTTGATTTTAGTCTGGTACCTACATGTTGGTAGAGCGAGAGTTTTAGTTTAGCATTGTTAAATTTCAACGTACCGTATTGCTACACAAATTATGCTCCACTACTCTCCCCCTACTCAGGCCTAAAAGAGGAAAATCTTGTCAATGAGTTAATGGAAATCTAACATTTTAACACCAAAATGTATTTTAACTAATATCCCATATTTATGGAGTTTTTAATGTAGTTTACCATTTCATAATCAAAAACAGATAATCGTTTTACCTCCAAAACAAAAATAAAAAGACAAAAATAATGGTAATGTAACATTTTAGAGCTGCTTGTTTCTTGAACTGTCGGAAAATAATGTTGAAAATAATAATACATTCCTAGATCATGAGGATTTTGTATCATCATCATTTTGTATATTAGGATAACTAATATATTTAATACGTTTGCGTATTTACCTACACTACTTACTTATTTTTTTAAAATTCATTAACAAAACACATCACTTATCAGTATAATTAACTAAAATTACACTGATACATGTATATATAGTCTTTAATTGCAGTAACGAAAATAACCATATGGATAAATACTTACCCATCTGTTTATATCTAATATAACAACCGATAATCGCGCCACTTAAAGTAAAAACTAAAAATATGTACGTACCTATTGAAAAAATAATAATTATTATAGCATTTTGTGTCTAAACTTGTTTACCGAATTACTAGGAAATTATAAAACAGGCCTATGTATACATTTGCATAAATGTAAAATGCATACATTTCGAAATCATAATTTTAGGTATAAATAGTTGGTAGGTATCTATTAAAAAAAAATGTTATACAGTTATGTATATTAGTATTCCTATGTAGCTTATATAATATTATCCAGGACATCTAGACATAATAATAATATGAATAAAATCAAAATATCACTGTGTACTAATTGCGTTCCCGGTAAAAAGTTACCTATAAAAAAGTTAATATTTAAAGGTTATAACTTATAATAATAATTGCGTCCCTGAGCTGTTTTCAATAGACCACTCCCTGATCCCAATTTTTGGTTTTATGATTTTTTTTTTAAAATTCTGAGTTACCTTGGCAACAAAGGAAAGTACAACTAACACTATAGGTACTTTAGCTAAAATCGTTTTAATTGTCATTAACAATTATTAATCATTGCATACAATATTTAAAGTAAATAACTAATAACCCTATATATTTATTAACCTACCTTCTGTGATATATATAGCGACCAGCCGCCAATAATAATTGTAAAATATTTAAATATATTATTATATTATTGTTTTACGCGATCGTCACAGTCACCAGAATCATTATTATTATGTTAAAATATAATATTATAGGCATGTCAAAATATGTTATGTGGTCACTAGTCGTAATAGGGGCATCGTGCTACTATCGGCCGTATGTAAACTGTGGCAAAACTGATAAGATACACTATACAAACTGCAACAATTTTTTTGATATACTTATTAGGTATAATTAGGTATAGGGTATACACTATAATATTATATTCTTATAAGCTTTACAGGCCATGATGGCCCTTGGCTTCCAAAGCAATTCTTTTCCACTTATCACGATCTTTGGCCACATTCCTCCAGTTTCGTATCCCCGTCTGTTGTAAATCTTTCTTAACTTCGTCTATCCATATCACCTATCGGTTATGTATATAATATTATATACATACCGATAAGACGATCGATGTTTGATAACGTTTGTACGCAATTTTGTAACATGTACGTATTATTATTACATATTATATGTCTATGGTGTTCCCCGTCGTCACATACAAAACCGAGTAACGAATAACGACACACGTTTTCATTTTATTTTTTTGGTGCGCACACAGTCAATTCAAGTTATTAGAGTACATGGGTAAATAATAAATATAAAAAAATTGTATTTAAATTATGAAACAGAAAAGAACATCATTTAACTAATATTAAAACTGTTATCTTATTAAAATCCAAAAAAATTAAAAATTAAAATAATAAATTATACATATTATTTTTGTTTATCGTATCAGTATATACCTAATAACTTATATTTATATACTTTTTAGTAGGCTTAAAAACTTCTTGCTTTAAAAATTTAATAAATCGTCTATTATAGCACTTAAAATCTGCATTCTGCTAATATATGCTCTAATGAGAAAAAAACATTAAAATATGCATAATTTAATTTTTTATTTAGATTCTATATAACATAAATAGGATTTTTACTTGATTATGCTACTTTTTAAATAATTTAAAAAAAATATGCAAATGCTAGAAGTCTTTAAGCCTACTTATTAGTGATAACTTATAAGTATATAAAATAAATTGCCGCAGTTTGTATAATGTTAATTTGTTTTTTTTGTCACAGTTTACATATCGAATTTTAGAAAAAGGGAAATTTTGTCCTTTAAAATATGTTTATTTTATAAAAATTATTAAAAATATTATTAAAATATTATTAGGGAAATCACTTTTTTTCCGAGGCTTCGGGTGGAATGTCCGGAGAACGAGCCAGGCAGTTCTAATAAAGTATTGTGTTGTATTTTAGAAGACTCGTTTGTATTTAATTATTTATGTTATAAATATATGTGTTTAAACATTAACATGGTTTCCCGAGGTTACCTAGCGGTCTGTAGTACTTACAAATTGCGAATTGATACCTATATCTCAACTATTACGAGCAGCAGTTAAAGTATAGAACTACCAAGAGTTGGGATAAGAAAATAATTGGCCGCCTGATAAAGTATATTATAAGTAATTTTTACTATATGGTACTTTAGTAAAATGTTCTTCCTGCAGAACATAAAAAGGAAACCAATACTTTTGTTTAGGTCAGTCTATTGAAATCTATAACTGCGACAGTATAACATTAAATACCGACATTACCGATATTATAAATAATAAAATCTGAATGAAATACGTATATATGTATCTTAATATTCCAGTATCTTTATTTAAAAAAAAAAAATTAAACAAATTACAAGTTTGAATCAATGGTAGATATGGCTTGAATATGGAGTATCATTTGTATGGGGGCATGGAGCATGGCGTTTGATTAGTGCTCCACTACTCTCCCCCACCTAAAATTAAAAGTGAAATATCTCACGAACTAATTCATAGCCCTATTAATTTCATTGAAGTAATTTGGGTCATTATGAGAATATGTTAGTGGCACCAGTCATTCTTCTATGGTGGCACGATCACTCATCACTAGGTATAACATTAAATTTTCACTTGTGAGGGGGGTACTAATACCACGTACTTTGTATGATAAAATATCATAGAAGCCATGTCATAGAGATCATCACCTAAGAGATATAAGCCTGTGATAGTCAACCGACCTGACTGATAGAAATGACATTTTATATTTTAGGGGGAAGGGGATCGGTGAAATCACCTCCAATACCATCTTCAGGGAGACCTTATTGACAGAACCTACAATTAAGTCTGGACAAGCTTATTATTTTTGACACCAACTCGTTAAAAGGTTATTTAAGTTTTTTAATTTTACATCTGTTAGTGTATAAAACGCGATTTTTGCGTGTGATGTAAGTTTTATTATAATATTATTGAGACTTTAATTTTTAATTATTAAAAAAAAAAGGATTAAACTTTGGGGGAACATAAAAAGGTTTTGAGGGCTACAGGTTGGACCACCCTGTATTAGATTAATAGATGGACTATTAAATGATGAATATTACTCGGTATACTTAAATAGTTAAATAATATTTGATTACCTATACGTTTATTATTATTAATTATTATGATTCCATTTAACAATTAGGTAGGTATTTTCTGCTGGTTTTTTCAATGCACTCGAAGTGAGTGTTATATTATGTACGCATCGGGTTATTGTGGCGATTTTAATGCCCGTGCTCCGGATTGAGGCTTGTCGAGGATATGCCCCCGAGGTGATATGGTCAGGGAGTTCATGGTGTGGGGCGTGGGCATATCCTATTGAAATAACCTTTTTATTTAAAAAATTGTATCGATTGCACCGGCCATCAACTCCAGCGGATTATATAAACATGTTGATTCCAATTCCCTTTTTTTTTAATCAAATTGGTACAAATCGTCCACTAAAAGTTATTAAAAAATTAATTTTACACGGTGTAATATTAACCGCACAAAATATTACAACCGTTATTAAATTTCTAATACTTGAAAATATTAGAAAATATAAACCTGTAGTTTTATTTCCGATTTACGGTTTTTCGATTAAACTTTTATTTACGATATCAAAGCGATGCGTTAATCCGCGATTTACAATGGAACAAATATATATATATATATATACATACATAACGTATTTATTACGGGCAATATTATTATTATTATTATTAGCGTTTATTTCAAAGAATAATGGGCCCCACTGAGCATGCTCATGTGGGAGCCAATGAGACATTTTCTTACAATTTTTAAATTGCTTTCTTATAGTTAGTTAATCACTGACTTAATGGCAAGTGCATTCATATTAGAGAACATAAAGAAACGAAAAACAACAGGAATAAAAATAACAAATTAAAAGAAAAGACACAAATTAAACATACTAGAAAATACATAATATAAGGGAAAGCAATTATTAATAAACAGAATAACATTGTGACGTGTAAAGAGAGTATTTTTATTACGTTTTCAGTTTGTTACATAAGCCAATTTTGTAATTTAAGTTTAAAAATGTTGAGTTTTTCACAAAGTAGTTCTTATGGAAGTTTATTGTTTATATGTTCCTACAAATGTGTGTAACGATTGGGTGATAGTTTTATACACTCTGGGAATGTTAATATTGTTGGTTTTATAGCTCGTGTTAAACGTGTAGTTTGTTGTTTTTGTTAAGATATTTTTGACCATGAATATGACACCTGTTTTATAAAAAAAATTGTATTCTGGTCAAACATTCAATTTTAAATAAAGATCATTGACATGAAATTAATTGTTTTTATTCAAAATAATCTTTGGCATATTATTTTAAGTTATGTGAAGATGACAAAGGTTCGTGTTATAATTTAATTTGGAATTATTATTTATTTCTTATATAAATATATTTAAAACAATTATATACCTAAGTAATGTTATTACAAAGTTTGTCTGATTTTAAACACGCGTTATAAACATTATATTATTTTTAAATAGGATTTTTATATCCGATAGTCACAATATAATATATTATTTATTTTAGATTCTGAGTGGAGCAAAGAAGCTTATGGTTTTACAAAAAATATTTATTATTAATTTTTTTTTTCTTGTCTGTGCACAAATTTTCTACCAGAATACTTGCTCCGAATTTTACATGTAGCACCTTTTCTGAAAAGAAATCGGTGTGGGGATGTACTTTAGGAAGGTTATTTTTCAAAGAGTTTTCCCAACAAATTTGAATAACCAGTGGAAAAAAGACGTTCTAGGATAATGGAGATGGATGCAGCCACTGTTATAGGAAATTTAATGTATATCTGTAAGCAACTATAAACCACTGCTAATGAAAAAACGATTCTGAACGGAGTTCAGTTGATAGTGATGCTTTGTCAACAGTATATTATACATCATTAAAATAATTATAATTAAAATATTAAAATAATTGAATAGACATTATATATTTTCCTTAATAATATTTGTTTAATATTGTATCGTTTTTCCTGCATTTTCCCATGTTTTTTCTCTGATTTTCACATTTGCTAAGAAAACTATTGGAAAAATTGAAAAATGACCTCTTTTAAGTACCTTCCCAGTTAGATTTACTTTTAGAAATATTGCTATCATTATAAATCGGAGCAAAATTACTGGTAGAAAAGTCGTACACAGAAAAAAAAGGTCATAATATTTTTTTACTAATACCTACATTTCGTACATTTTCTGTTTTTCTGATATTTTATTCCGGTTTTTCCTAGTTATTATGAAAACCAATTGAATAATCACAAAAATGACCTCCCTAAACCATGAAGATAAAATTTCTTTTTAGAAAATAAACTACAACTGATAAATGGGTGCAAGATTTCTGGTAGAAAAGTTTACACAACAAATCGAGGAGTACTTTTCAATTAAAATCGTCTGAGTGAGCTAGAGACCTAGCTATCGCAAAAAATTTGCAAAAATGTGTTATGAAATCCCGGGTTTGAAACCGCGACCACTGATATGAGACAATACGTATTCATGAAAATTTGACTACAACAAATGTATTATAAAATTGAGAATATTGAGTTATTTAACATAAAAATATGTAATATCTGCATAATATCTGAACTTCAAAAAGCTATAATTTTGAAACTTTGTCAATCCGCTCAATCTGACTTTACCATCCTTCTTAAATCGACAATATACATATGTTCCAAAAAATTGTCTACAAAATTATTTTATAAAAACAAATAGGTAAGAAATTAAACTCAATTTTTTTTACCACAAAGTAAGATTTAATGAATTTCCTGTTCATTTTTCAATCATTTCTGTTAATTCTAACAATTTTACTACAGAGTACTTATTGAATAAAAATTATGTACAAAATTCGCAAAATTAAAATGTTTATAAATAGCTCAAAAATGGCTAACATTTTTTGAAAATTTTATCACGTCTAGAAAAGTCAAATATAAGTTTTCTGACTAAATTACGTCTTTAAGAATATTTCTAACTGAATTACAAAAAATAACAAAATTGATAAAATAATAAAAGCATTAATTTCTTACATTTCCCGTTTTTCTTACATTTTATACTGGTTTTTCACATATATTATGAAAACTTCTTGGAAAATCAAAAAATGATCTCACAAAAGTACCATTTGGACAACATTCCCTTTCAGAAATATATATGAGCAAGATTTCTAGTAAATTTTTGTCAATCATTGTTTTGCACATACCTAGTTGTTTGAGCAATATATTAACTGTGGTTTTTGTAGTCACTGTGTGTTAAAATATATTAATTGTTAATTATTAAGGATTATGTTTGTTTGGCTGTTTAGAGAGTATTTTTCAAAATATTTTTGTTTATAACAAATTAATATTTAATTATATGATTTCCCTACTTTTTAAAGACCATGTCATGTTAGTTATATAAAACACAAATCTCCACAATTTTTAAACCAATGTTATGGACCAATCTTTAGTATCAGTCCTTATATTTGCGTTAACCACTGGGCTAACTGGTTTAATCACTCTCAGTTAATAAATTATACTTAAAATTGTTCATAAGTGTTTAGTTATTGACTTCAAATCTTTTTTCCACAACATTTACTGAGGAGTTGCCAGTCACAAGGTGACTTATTATATAGTTTTGAGTCGTGCTATCTAGCGGGGCTCACTACAATTGCAATATTACATTTATAAGTTGATGTAAAAATGTTCTATAAGAATTTGTATTTAACATTTGCAAAAATGTATGAAATTATAGATTTAAATGAAAGTTAGCTATTATGTTGCAGAATTGATTTTGTTACAGTAATTAAACTACTTTTGTAAATGTTCGAGATATTTGATAAATAGTATAATGACATTGCAGAAATCTAACTTTACCCAGTAGAACATATTATATATTATAGATGTGTATTATGCAGTTATTAGGAATGTGTTCATTTACTTTATATAGGTAGAAATGGAATTAATAATCCAACATTTATTTTTAAATTACCTACCAACTAACTTAAATTTATACTGAGTAGTTTTTGAGTAGAAATAGGTATACAGGAAGTTTTTACTTAATAAATTTACACAACCTGGTCTATATATATACTATAAAGTATTTATTATCACTTTTGTAATAAATATTACAATTACACTAATACTTTTGAAACTATTAAAATATAATTTATATAAAATAACAACGGTTTCAATCAGGCTTTAACTATTTTAAAACAATTTCCACTCTCCATATTTCAAAGTTGTAAAATTAATGAACTAATAATTAATATATATAACAATATATTTAATGGTCAATAAAGTCAATAGAATTAATACTCAGAGTTAAGATAAGAGAATAATTATAATAATAATAATAATAAAATACAAGCATAATAATTTTTTTATGTTAACTGCAATCTAATATTAATATAATTATATAATAGAATGCATAAATGTTGTGATAAAATGCGAAAATATTTGAATAGGTTTTAGATGTTACTAAATATAAATATTTTGAATAAATATGTAATGTATAATAAAGTCAACAAATATTACTCTTTAACAAATCATTTTTAACTTAAGATAAATATATCTTATTATCAATAATTTTAATAATAAATAAATATCCAATTTATAAATATCATAAGTAAAAATAAAAATTATATTATATTATATTGCTAAAAAATTATATATTTTGGAATATTTTGGAAAATGTACATAAATATTGAAAAGTTTAATAAGAATTATCATATCCTTTTACTTTTTTCCTAAATATATTATTGCTGAATTTAATTATAACAGAGTTTTACAATAATAATAATAGAGTTAATATAATATAATAATAGAGTTTAAAAATTGGTACTACTAAATCTAAAAATTACCTAAAAAAATATGAATTTCGCCACAAAATATTTGTGCATTAAACAATTAAATAACAATAAACAAAAAAATTGATATGCACAATATGTAATGTAAAAATAATATGATATTTTTACATCAGATATTGTAAGTTACTATAGAACTAATTTGTCAAAAATATATTTTTCCCAAAATTATAAAAAAGAAAATATCATAATTTTGAACATTTACTGTATTAAACTTTGGCATAATAAATAAATAAGAATGATGAATGGTGTAAAACAATTTTGTATTCAAGAATTATCCTCAATTATATGTCAACAATTATATATTAAATGTAAGCCCTTGCTCCAAAATTCTAACCCTAGGTTAGAATAAAAATTGAGTATAATAGGTAATTATAATAATGATAATATTTAATAAAATTTAACGATAAATGAAAATAAATGTTGGACCACATAATATTTATCTCTGTAATCAAATTTACTGCCAGCATTTTAACCTTAAAAATTATTAACAATTGTAAAAAATAGCTACAAATTACTAAACTAATTTTATATTTAAAAGACATAAAAATGTATGTAAAATATTTTAATAACTAAAATAATAATAATATATATAAATAACAATAATTCACGATAAATTAATTATAAATTTTATAAATACAATTTAAAGAATTATCAACTTAGAAAAAAAGATTATATTTCTGATAGCTGTAGCAATAATAAAAAGATATTTGTAAAACATTAGCAGTTGTTCAGCATTCATAATCAAACTACTTGAGTAATTCATGAGCTCGCTGGTTAGCCACTGAAATTCTTGTTTCATTAGATTCAGCCTGAAATAATTTGTCAACATATAAAAGTTATGTTATCATATATAAAATGCACAATGGAAATTTATAGCAAACAAAATGCATAGTAGTTATTTTCTAGACAACTATCATATAATTTCCAACATTTATTTTTCAAAATTTTGATCTAGGTATTTCAATTTTAAAATTTGTTTAGTATCACTTTTAATTCTTAGTATTAAGGGTTGGAAATTTAATAAAAGTTTAATTTTGTTTTTTTTTCTTAAATGTGTATTATAAAGTTTAGGATGAAAATATTGAATAGAGTTCAATGTAGGTCAGTAAAAAGTTTTTTTTATTTTAATAAAAAAATAATAATCAAAATCGAACCACTCTTTAAAACATGAGTTTTTCCACTAAAGCATGTTTTTGAGCCAAAACCCATGCTAACACTGGGTCTCTGAATATAACATTATATCTGCTATTCGCTATATTCTATGCTATCAAAGTCCAACCAACAGGCAATATAGCAAAATTTACATTACATAGACTGAATAGAACTTGCTTAACTTTGGTTTTAGAGAAAAATGACCTATTATAAATTTAAAAGAGCATAATATTCAGGAGGGCAAGAAGATAGGTTCTTTTTTTAAATTATTTATTATTTATTTATTCATTTGAAATGTTACAGTCATTTAAAAGCGATGAATTAGTTTTTATTTCTAAATGATGTATTGAAGATTATATTCAAAATAAGAACTAGAATAATATGAAAAACACATTGTCTTTCCCTCTAGAATATTGTCCTTTTTTAATTTTATAATTATTGATTTTACTCTTAAATCAAAACTAATCAAATTCTATGCAATCTGCATAAAGTAGGTTTTGCTATATTGCCTTTAGTTGGACTGATACAATAGCACATTTAAGTATAATTTCCTCTTAACAAAATCATTTACAGCTTTTAAACAAAAATACAAGAGTACAAAATAAAACCTTCATGTTTATCCGTGAAACTTGTCTATTCTGGTTCTCCAATTCGCTTCCCATATCAAGTGCCATGTTACGGAGATTTCCAATCATTGTATTGACCTGCCCCATATTATCTTCCATTTCAGATTCTCTTGCATCATTAGTAATTCTATGTAAATAAATATAAAAAATTACTAACATTTGTGTATAAATTATCTACTAATAATCAGAAGATTTGACACCTGATTAATCCTTATACCAATCGAATATAATACAAATGAGTATATTTATCTATTTGGTAACTTAATTTTTACATTGTAAGACACAACAATATTTTATAAATTATAATATAAGTATGTAGACCTTATGCATTTAGGTATGAAATCTTTTATTTCTGTACAATATGTACCTACATTGTGAATATAGTTCTAAAAATTATACAAGTGTCACCAGCATAGTATTTAGCCTATGTATATGTATTTAAAGCTCACTCACAAGACATACACACACATCTACTGTTTCAGTCTAACTCCCAAATAATATACAAAAACAATGCTTACATAGAATAAGTAAAACTAGCTTAATTTAGATTTTAGAATAAAAGTATCTATTATGAAATGTATAGAGAACAATATTTTAGAGGGAATGTCATAGGTATTTTTTTGAATTACTACTAAAAAAGTAAGTTATTTAAAAAAAAAAAGTTTTTATATCTTTTATGTCGAGCTGTATATTTTGAATAATACAAAAACTCTATGACATTTCCCGCAAAATATAGTTCTCTATAAATTTCATAATTGATGCTTTTATTGTAAAATCAAAATTAAATTGGTTTTACCTATTATGTAAGCATTATTTTTGTATGTTACCCGGTAGTTAGACTAAGGCAGTAGATACGGGTTTAACATGCTCTTAAGGGAAAGTTCTATAAGAATAAAGTGAGAGCAACTATGTTGTATGGTTCAGAGTATTAGACAATAGACAGGCAAAAAAAACAGAAAATGAGTATAGCAAAAATTTTAATGTGAATGAGAGTGGCGAAAGGAAATAGGATAGAGAATGAGTACATAAGGGATAACATAAGCGTGGCTTCAATTCTTCTTCTTTTTGGCTTTATGACTCTTCGCCACTATCGTCACAGCTTTCTATCTATCCTTATCCTGAACAATATCCATCTAATTTTCTATTTCCATCGTTCTTAAGTCTTGCTTCACTTCATCTCTTCCTCGGTCTACCCCTCGGCCTTCCAATTTAGATGGTATTCTATAGCTGCCTTCACAGTCTTTGTTTCATCTCTCCTCATAATATGACCATTGTAATTGTTGAGCTTTTGGTTACCTTGGGCTTCTCCATAATTTCTCGGATTTCGGTGTTTATTCTTCTACACCAAGAACCCAATTCTTCATCAAATAATGCAGTAGTGTACCACAGATTTTTCTCAATACTTAACTCTCAAAAGATAGTAATCTTTTCTCCATTTATGCTGTTATTGTTTACACCTCCCATCCATATATTAGCATAGGTCTAACTACAGTTATATATAGTCTTAACTTCTTTCTTCCTGAGAATAATTTAAACAGTGGAAAATTGATAATGGATATGAAAATTGGAAAAAAATAACGAAAATAGATATTGGAAAATATCAATAATGCATAATAAGCTTTTTCTGCTTTGTGTATGCGGTTTACTATTTTTACGCGCCAGTCATTGCTACTCCTAATGGTAGTTCTATGGTATTTAAATTGGCTTAATTTTTCAAATACTAATTCTACTACAAATACCTTATGATTGTTACCCAATAACTCTATTACTTTGGTTTAGATCATTCGAAAAACCAAATACATATAGCAACGATGCACTGACTTTAACCCATATCTATTCTTTTGTACAAACAGAAAAAATTACATTCCCTATCCCGCGAATAATCTTGTTCGGTACTACACAGTAACTTGTTCAAATAATTTCCTTTTACTCTCTCTAAGGTCCTTTTAAATATTTTGAAATCAATTTTTTCATTTCTGGGGTGCTTGGATAGAAGATATATCCTGTTTCAAAAGAGAATATACCGCTTTTGCGACCAGTTTTCACTCCCCACCAGTTAGCACCAGTCATGACCATAGGCATCAGGGAAACATAATTTCTTAACATGTCTATACCAGATTGTTTGTACTAGATAGGAATACGGGAAGCTCTGTAGAAATCTGCTCGTAACACAACACTAAAAAATATCGATAGTTACTTATTAAGCCCCTTAAGCCGTATGCCATGAGAAAAAAAATATTATGTTTAAAGAGGTATGTATAGACAACCGGCAGTAAAATCTAACGCACAATTGAAAATAGATATCTGTATTCTTTCTTCTGTAATCTTTTTTTTTTTTTTTAAAACAATCGAAAACTGTGTTATTACAGACCTTCTCGCGCCTAAGTGCAATTAAAAATTGTATTGTGATTAAAACACCATAAGTATCTAAAATATCTTTATATATATATTATTATTATAATTTGTATTATTAATTACTTTGATCAATAACACGTTAGTTAGATATCATAAAGCTGGTTTTATTTTAAAGTTAAAGTAATTCGGGCTGTTCTAAATAAAGGACACATAGCAAAAGTTTGAAAATTGTTTCATTGATTCATCATATTTTCTAAACTTTATATTTTTAAAAAAGAGATGCGTTTTAATGAACACTGTCATGAGTCGATTAATTGTGATATGGTAATTATTCAAAAAAATATATTATGTATAATTGTCATTCTATACAGTAGCGAACAAATGATTTTGCTTTGAAAGGGTTAAAGATAATTTTTAAGAACTATTATTATTTAAATCATTTTTTTTATTACTGATGATATAATACACAAAATTAATCTTTAAGTATGCTTACCTGAAAATGTTGACATATTTTAATCGAAATTTGAACCTAATGTTTTTAAATTATTCTACTTTAAATACTAAAGGCAACTGTACGAAAATACAAAAAATTGCCTATACACGACTTCTATGAAACAGTCTGTATCTAATACCCATAAAAGGCTATTAGCCTTAGTGTTTAAAGTAGAATAACAAATGTCCATTACAATACGTCAACATTTTCAGAAAAATGATCTAATTAAAAATCTGCAAAACATGTAGGCTCTCATTTAAAAAACCAAAGTTGGTTAATCACATGATACTCCATAAGTATTGTGAAAAATCTAAGTATTCAAAAGTATTGTCTACACTTTGTAGTATGTATGCATAATTTAATCTTACGAATAGGGTAGGATGCTTTAAAAATCACACTGTATATTATTATATATATTTAAGAAAATTTAGGTAATTAGGGATACGCCCCCCTTAACTCCTCGCCTCCACAGCTTCTGATCCTATGAAAAATACACTAAAATGAACTAACATTACACTGATAAATGATACAGGATTAAACCAGCGCAGTCTTGAGTTGACATAATAATTATACCATATTATTAGAAAATAATCTTAAACTTTTAATAGTAAAATGAATCGTACAATATTTTATAGATACCTACTATCACAGAACATTACAGCCTAGGTAATGTGATGATGTGATAAACTGATAATCATTTAAGGTCGTCTTTCGTTCACTACAGTGAAAAATAAGATAAAAAATTAATAATAGTTCGTGTAAACAACGATTAAGATGATTGTACTTTGTACTGCAAGAAAAAACCGAAATTAAGTTTCAAGATATACGAGTTAAAAGAAAATAAAGATTCGTAATAAAAACGATTTAAATAATTGTAATTTCAAACTCTTGTCGAATATGATTCATGTTGTACCTACATTATAAGAACGTTTCAACGAATCCAGATTTGAATAAACGCCTTCTCAAGAACCGCCAATATTAACGTTTATATTAATTGACCATTCAAACTTTTGCTAGCCTCCCAAATAATGTCCTTAGCGTATACAAGTAGACGTACTTTGCTATGTAACCGCCTTGTGCGCCCATGCCGTTGCGTTCGTCCATCACACGTTGTGGTTGGTTATTAACAACTTTACCATCATCATTTCCCCGCCACGTGACTTCATCTTCCTTAAACGAAACTGACCTGCAAACACGCGCAAGTACATTATTATTAAAAATAAAAATTAAAACGCAGAAAAAATCTATTTAGATACTCATCGTACTTGTTACAAGGCAGCACACATATTCCACAACACTTTTCCATGCCCGTCAAATTCTTTTCGGCTTCTTTCATGTCAGCATTAATTTGATCCATACCTTCTTCGATCCGGTCCAATTGTTCTATGGTTTTTTGAAAATGTCACAATCATACACACGCATAACACACATACACGCATAAAAAAAAACAAAATAGATTAGACAAAAAAGAATAATAATTTATTGATCTATGTAAAGTCAGGTATAAAAGTGTATATAATTATATTGTTTTGGTGTGTAGTGATTTTTCTTATAAATGTGATAGTTAAATTATTTGACTAGACGCGCAGTGTTTTACATATAAAAATTATAAAAATATCATACATTCAAGTCTTTATTATGAATAATGAATAAAAATGATTAGTTTATATATATTATATTAAACACATATAATATATATATATATATACAATCAATCAAAAAAATTATTCATATTAAAGAACATTACCGGCAGTATTTTGTACCTCAATATAGATATTTATTAGGTATATTATAGTTTTAGACAAATAAGTATAGGTTTTAAACGTTTTCCTCAGATTCACATTTGTATTTTAGTGAATAAATATTTTGAAAAAGAAAATATATTATTTTGTTTATATTATGTATGTTGTTGTTTTATTAATTTTTGACATCGATATATTTATTCAGTGGCGTATTCAATGGCGTATCCAGGAGAGGATTGGATGTTGTAACCCCCTCTATTTCTTTTTTTAGGTATAGGTATGGTTCAAAATTTTTTAGACTAATAAACCCCCTAATCTTCCCTCCTCCTCCCATTGATAAATCATGGCTACGCCATTGAGCGTATTAATAACCTATAAACCATAAGTAATATTTCCAAAAAAAACTATAAATTAAAAACTCAAATAAGTATCTACTAACTACTTATTCAAACCTGTTAACGAATTATGGAATATTTTTAATTTTCAATAGAATTTTTTTTTAAATATACTAAATTATTTAGATTTATTATTTTAATATAGGTGCCTAGTTTAATGATCTCATAAAGTTTTTTGATTAAGAGAATATTCAGATAGTTACACCACTGAAAGGTTAAATTATAAATTAATGATTATTTGATTTCATTATCAAAACTATATTACAATTACATGTGTTGTAGATTCTAGTATTAATTAAAATATATGAATAAAGAAAATTGAACATTATTACCTACTTAAATTCATAGATTTATATAATCATATTTAAAAAATATTTAATATGACCAATTATGTAAAGATATATTAAATAAAGAATATTTTTACAGTGATATTATAGATATACTTATATAATATAAGTAATCCAACTATCATAGACTTAGTTCATATGTCTATGAATCCAACTTACTGCCATTTATCGCGTCTCAAATTTTCGTATTAGGTATATTGTTATTTTTAAATTTTGTTTGTTTATTTGATTTTTTTTTTATTAATGTCTTACCCCCTTGTTCGTCCAACATCACAAGAGATCTCATCCCGACTTCGTGGCTCTGAACAAAAAAAAACCAACAAAAATAATCACCAACAACAACCTTTGTCGTAATGATGAGGATTATGTCGATGTATATTTGATATTTATTGTGTTCTATCTAAATCTATCTATATATATATATATATATAAATATATATATTTATACATATATACACACATACAAATATTATTATAGGTACACGTCTACATGGATTTTTATCTAGGTGACTAAGTATGTATCTATTTTATGTTTAACATCTATTTCGTTATCTAAATTGATTGAGTTAAAAAGACACACAATAAATGAACGATTAAGGTAAAACAGGACAAATTATAAATGACGAATTCAAACAACAAGTCAATAATTATAACCAGTGGTGTGGCGAATTTAAATGTATTATAAGTAATCAAAACATTTACATAGGTATTATTTTGAGTACCCATACTATGGGTAAATGATCAAATAAAATTAACAAAATATTAACAATTTGATATTATATTAATTTTGGACTTTCTAGTTAAAGTTACTACATAGATACCTATATAGCAACTATATACGTAAATAGCTAATAATAGTTATACTTTAATTTTTTTAATAGTCATTATTTATCCACCCATTCTTAAAAACCTACAAGGAATTAACATTTTAAAAATAGTTCGCCATACCACTGATAACAACAACACAACATAACATAACTACTACATAAAATTATTATATGCAAAACGAGGAAAAATAAGTAAAAATGTAAGTTTTAAGGAAACAAATTTACAGGGTAAAATAATGAAAATATACCATAATAATACTTATTAATTATTTGAAATAATTTTACACACATACACTAATGTCTTGGTATTATTCTATTATTTATATATATGTACCCAAATAAATGTATTATGTATAAGTGGCATATTATTATGATATTATTCACCCCCGAAGAAATATTTAATTAATTAAAACATACAAATTAGAAACATTTATGTAGAAAGAAATTTAAAGCAAATTAATAAAATAACCTTAGACAACATAAGTCTTACCGCCTTGAATGTGCAAATTTTCTATTGTTTTTGTGCCAACATCTACACTCTAAAATATAAAATATGAAAAAATAAAATAATAAACACAAAAATGCTAAATACATTATGTGGAATAAAAAAAGAAAAAAAAAAGTTATAATATAATATAGTTTGTAAAGCAAAATATTTAAATAATATAAAAGTTTTTATAGCAACAAATATATAAGTTACTATAATACCATCTATAACATATAGTCACCAAATATTAGGTACAAATATTATTCAGTAGTTAGTATATACATATATATATATTTATATATATATATATAAAATATATATTTTAATACATATTTATTTAAAGATACAAATTATCTTTATTTATTCTGTGCATTATTCATTAATCAAGCTTAAAAACTATATTATAAAAATAATTTTTTGTTAAGCAAAATATACATTTTATTGTGAATATAATATAGACCAACACCCTTTAACATAGAATAAATCCCATATTTGTCTAATATTATTTGCCTTTCATTTGTATTTATTTTTTCCTTTGAATATTAGTGGTATAGAAGTGTTTGTGTAGTGTTGTTGTGATTAATGAGATGTACATGAATATAATATATATAAATAATAAATATATACATAAATTAACAGTTATTATTATCAATTGATTTGGTATTTTTTTTTTTTTTTTTTTTTTTTTTTTTTCTTTTTTTTTATTGATACATCTGTGAAATTGTGATTTTAGTGCGTTTTGAAAAACGGTTTAAACCGACGGTAATGCTTAAATTATTTATCATCATTATTATGTTTATTTTGGAAAACATAAATAAAAACAAGTTGATAATAACAATGTGAATAGCGCGCGTGCACTTTTTCTGTGAATAATAATAATAATATGATGTGTGTTTGTGTGTGTGTGTGTGTGTGTGTGTGTTTGTTTGTTTGTTTGTATATATGTGTGTGTAATTGTGTTCTTTAATAGTACACAAGATCCCGTAGCAACGGCGACAGCAAAGAACTGCAACAACTCACCTCCCTGGTCGTCGAGCGCGACTAATGTTCGTATTCCGGCCTCCTTGCTCTACATGGTTGTAGAATTGGATTATTGATAGTATTCGAAAGTAGAATAATTGTTGTGGTTGTTTTGGTGAGAGTGGTGATGGTATTGTGATGTGCGTGTGAAAGAAAAAAAACCAATAATAATAACATAATTATATGAGAGATTGTATAGTGTAACCTATGTATTTCTGTATACATAATATATATATATTATATTTTGTGTGTATTTTATTTGATAATACATATTATTACGTTTGTACAGTACATAATATATACTATACAAACCTTAGTACATATAGTTACTTTAAAATCGTTTGTGTAAGATTAAGTTTTCAAAATGTATTTCTGTAAAGTGTAAAGTGATGTGTGTAAATTGGTTTTTACAGTAAAATATCTATAGGAATTCATCTTATTATTAGAAACTGTTATATTCTTATATTGAATGGAAAGTTATTCCTTACTTATTTTCGTAAAATACAAAATATAACATCATATAACCCATAATAAACATTAACTATCATTGTTTGTAAAATTTTTAAACTGATTTTTTGTGTACCTACATAAATTCACGATAATAATCTTTTATTATGTAAAACATAAATATAAAGTATCTATGCTGCCAAGACTGTCAACAATAATTTATATAGTAACTCTATAAATATAGGTAAGTACATGTTTTATATGTTTACTAATCATCTTTGTAATAATGTTAATTACAAAATACTCTATAACATGACGCCGGGTCTGATAATTGCAAAAATCGTCTCATATGAGTATATTATACAGGGTAATTCACTAAGCATGATCACCCCATTTATTTGGTCAAATTTCGCATAAGGTTCAAATTCAAATTTTGGAATTTCCATCTATAGTATTTTTGATTAATTCGATTTTTCACAACATTTAAAGAGCATCCTGCGGTGATAAAAACTTTAGTTTTTCAAATGAGAACCTATATTAAAAATTCCATAAATAGACAAAGTATTACTTTAAATAAATTTTGATGTTAAAATTTTTGATTTCCATCAATCCGTTAACGAGATATTCCACTTATAAGTTTAGGTAGAGGGAGAGTAGTGGAGCATTTATAAAACGTCACACGCCGTGCTACCACACAAACTATACTACACCACTCTCCCTTACCTAATCTTAAAAGTGGAATACCTCGTTAAAGGGTTGACGGAAATCAAAAATGTTAACATAAACATGTATTTAAAGTAATACTCTGTCTATTTATGAAATTTTTAATATAGGTTCTTATTTGAAAAACCAAAGTTTTTATCGCCACAGTATACTCCTAAAATGTTGTGATAAATCTAAATATTCCAAAATATCGGCTTTAACTACATTTAGAAATTCCAAAAGTCTGAATTTGAATACATGCAAAATTTGACAAAAAAATGTGATGAGCACGCTTAGTGAATCATCCTGTATTTATCGATAAATAGGGGCTCTTTAGGACGTAAATTAACACGTTTGAAAATTGTTAAATGAATATTATTAATGTTTAATTTGAGATTATAACAAGCAATATAATGCACAAGACAACACAACCATCATGCAGCGGCGCAAATAGCAGCGGCGGCAGCAACCATAATAGTATTATTAGCTAGTTTTTATTATACAAATATATAATATATGTTATATTTTACACGCACGCCTATAAAAAAACAAATCTGTTTATGATTATTGTGTTAATATCGGATTTAATGAAATAGAAATTATATATATATATATATATATAATAATAATAATAAATGTAAGGATAATATTTAAAATATCATCCTCGTAATTATTACATCCCATTGTATATTGTATGCATACGGTTAAATGTTATTTTAATGCAGTGCTATAAAATTTAGACATAGTAAACATCAACAATCCTTTTGCTGTAGTTAAAATATTTGTATTATATAATTTACAATACAAACATTTCTATTTCTGAAATTTTGAAGGCCACACATGAAAAAGGTGGGGTTCAAATCTAGTTTTTTTATATTGAAGATTAAGAATCAAGTCATCCTTCAATCATACCTCTGCACTCGAATTTAATATTTGAAAGTTTTAAATTAGAATTATTTAGGCATGGACACGAATTTATTAATTATTGTACAATTGTTGTATATAAACGTAGATTTCTCCAAAATTTCTTCTAATGAGTGTAAATCGTTTCATTCCTAATTAACAGCAATTTTTACTATCGCCATCTAAGTTTACATTGATTTGTAAACGTTTTATTAAATATACGGACAGAAATTTACGTACAAATTAGATGCAATGACTATCCACAGCTTATCTGCTTATCTTGTCAGGTAGACAATAATATTTTCAAAATATGAGTACATAAATTAGCAAAAATAAATACGAAGAAGGAGAAATTTTACGGCATGATTTTATTAAAAGGGTGTGTTATAAAAATTAACGTAAATAAATCAGTAATTATTACTAATTTTAATTTATAAAACAAATGTATTATAATATTTTGGAATTTTTGAATTTATGAATTTTAACAACTATCTAGTGTAGGAGTTAATATTATTTGTTATAGTAATTAACACTATCTTTTGTAGGAATTAACACTATGCCAATATTGGTGATTTAAAGGTTTTCTACTACAGTGGCAAATCCAGGGGAGGAAATATAGTCATATTAAACCCCCTCCCCAACACCATAGTATGGTATGTGTTTTTCCTGTATTATGGCAAATTATATACCAATTTTCGTAGTTGTAAATGATTTTGACCCCAACCCCTCCCCCCAAAAAAAAAAAAACTTAGGTTCTGGATCCGTTACTGTTCTATTTTAAGTAATATTGGATAAACTAAAATAAATTGGAATATTTAATTGAAATCTGTTACGTATATACAATTTTCGTTTTTAAGAAATTAATATCTTAAAGTCGTAATAATGAAATGGTAGACATTTTTATTAAAATATTGACTTATAATTTAAAATAATTTTATCTTAAAAGTATTAATATTATTCACGTCAGTAATACCCCTCTTCTATTAATTATTACGACTAAACAAAACAACATGGCATGGTTGGGCACAATTTTTTTTCAAAATTAAGTTCGAAAGCTTATTTCTGATTCAAATTCTTAGTGAACATAATAAACACCAAATAATTATAAGACATTTGTATTACTCTCCTTGGAAATCGATTGAGTGATTTAACTAGATTTGTACCGACAGATTAATTTATATATATATATATATATATTTTTTTTTTTTTTAAATTAATAAATTTATAGATAAATTAGTTACATATGCATTTAATATATTAAATAATTCATGAAAACAAAGTCATTAAATATTAAATATTTATTAAATAATTTAAGTATAATATCATACCTCTTCACACAACGCTAACATTCTTCTGGTACTTTCGAGAGACTGAATCCATGAAAAAAAAACAAAATAATGTATTATTAAAGTATCAGACATAGAAAATAATATATGTTTAAATTTTGCTCACTTCATCTGTTACTTCTCCAGATTTTATCTGGAGTTCTTGTAGCTCAGTTTTCGGTACAGCCGGCTGTGCTGGACCTCCGTCGGGTGACATTGCTGCGTTTGATTTGGTTGGTGCGGGCATGATGTAAATTGATTTGGAGTTCTTCTAGAGGGTTATGATCGTCTCTGTTTTCTATAGTAAAATAAATATAAAAACAATAAATAAAAAAAAAAATTATATTGTATAAAACAATAAATCAACAATAAATTGTATAAATCATTATCAGTCAAATTTTCTTAGAAATTTGGAATAGGTTAGGCCAGTGGTGGTCAAATAATTCATCACAGAGAGGTGTGAGGCTGATAATTCAACAATTATGTTCATCGACATTGTTCTTTTTTATAGATGTATTATACACAGGTAATAAAATTTATATACATTTTGAATGAGACAAAGTCATGGGTGGGGGGATATATTTCCTCCTCCATTTGGTCACCCCTGGGTTGGACGAAGGATGATAATAATCGGTATCGATATGAATTAACTATACACGTAAACATATACAACATACATGATACAGTATAGTATAATCAATGAAATCTCACGGTATAAATAGGTATTCGAAACTTAAAAACGGACCGAAATTCGGTAATCCGTTCGTTTAAACCGTTCGGCGGCGTAAAATTTGCATGCATTACATGTTCAAAAAAATGAACCTAGTTTTTTTTTTTCTGACCATCGGAAAAGCTCACCCGTGAGTACTGGCGTCACCGCGCGTTAAATAATAATACAGAAATTCATAATAATATTATGATAACAATACGGTGTCCGTAATGACCGCGGTATAATGTCGTTTCGTTTACGTACGAATATACACGACATCATCCCCTGCACCTGTATACATAATACAATACAATAAAACCCCCGGGGGTTCATGACTAAATACACGATACGTACTTATCGCGTGCGCGTGACATCGTAATTAATAATACAATGTATAGTGCACACGACACGATATGCCGGGACAACGTTCGCGGACGCCCGGCGGTGGAGACGACACATTCACGAGGACGACAATATAATATTATTGGCCGACGACGGCGGCGCGACGGGAATACGGTTTTATCGCGTGGATCGATTTCGATCTGCACGGTCCCTCGGCATACGGCTACACGATAATAGTATTAATAATAATAATAATAATAACAACAATAACGATAACGATAATGATGACAATATTACGCGAAAAAGATATACGCGCGCGGCGACGTTGCTGTCGCGCCCGCCGGCGGAAGGACGGCAGCAGCTTATTTTTCGCAGGGATGGGCCGCGCGCGGCAACCTTGACCTGCATTGTCGTCGCCGCACCCTTCCGCGCACGTTATTGCCGCCCGCGAGTCATTGCAGTATCGTTGCGCGTCATTACGTTGTTTCGGCAGTGCTCTTGCACGATGATTAGAAGGGGGCGAAAAAAAAAAATGCCGTCCGCCTACGGAACAACGTGCGTATAACAATATAAGTATTACATACACAATGCGCCTAGCTGGGGACGGACACTTTTCCGGGAATGTTCTTCAAACGGCGAAAGTATATATTTTTATGAACATTATTTAACTTTCTGACACTACTATATTATGTCCATTTTGTGTACTTGTGCAGCTGCGAGTAGTACCGTTGTGTCAGTTGTGTGCACATTTAAATAAACACAAATTAACTAGGTAAAAGGATAAAAGGTAGGTAAAAAAATGTTAATGGCCCGGTTTATTAAGCACGTTTATCCGTTAGAAAACGCGAACCGCGAGCGGCGAGCTAATCGACGGGTAAAAAAAAATTGACAATTGTCTAATAATGTTACGGATAAGATGTTTAATATGGTCTTCTAAAATAATACAATTTAATACGTCACATAATAATTACATTTTTGGGAAAGACAAGAAAATGGGAAAAGTGATTTCAAGGAAATTTCCCGGTGGGACATCACTACATGTACCATCGATTCGCCTATTATGTACCGCGTGAGTACCATCGTTACCCACGGAGATAGGGAAAAATGTAATATACGTTGCGTACATTAGGCACGGCGTTTAAGGGGGAGGGCATAGGGGCTATGGCCACCTCCTAGACATTAAATTACCTATAAATAATAATTTTTTTCAGAAATCTGTATAGAAATTCAGAGTGTTAATAAATTATAACCACGACCTCTGTTCATAACGTCTGTTAGTTCATGTTCTGTATAGTCATGTTAGTTAAAAGTATAATTGTTAGACCAAAAGGATATTGCCCCGCCCCCTTAAAGATGAATCAAATCCGCCACTAGTGAACACAATAATTATTATAATATATTAAAACATGTAGGTTTTCTCTGCAGCGTTCAAACGCAAAATTTGTATACATCTGGACGCTGTGTCTAGACGCAACATTCACATTTTTTCTCTACGCGTATCTCGACGCAGTCGTTTATGTTGTTTTTTTTTATTTATTTTAGAAATATCTTCATAATGATGCAACGACAATTAATTTTAACTAATAATAATATTATTTGTGAAATACTCATGGTTATCGGAGTTAGACGAAATATTTTTATAATTGCGTGACTACTAATTTAAAACTGTAATATCACATATTAGTATGAATACAAAAACGGCAAGATAGTACTAAAATTACTATTAGATTATTTAAATTCAATGAATATTTTATCCTCGGTTGAAGAAAATCCAAAATTGTTTCGACATTTTTAATGTGTTTTAATGACGCAAGAGACAAGAGCAGCAGCACTATAGCCAAGCTGTAGTAGTGCGTCCAGACGCACTGCGACGCGGGCGACTCTTTTCGACCAAAACAATACTAAGGTTCTAAGCATGTCATATATATTGAAAAGTATAAAATATTCAACACATAAGTTTAATTTGTACATATAAAAAAAGATTTATTTATGTACTTTTATGTTAACATATCATATACCTACTTAAAGTTTTAAATATTTATTGTTTATTTAATATTTATTTATTGTTTTTCGTTTAATAAGTATAATATTTTAGATTCTGAGTGGAGGGAAGAATGTATTGTTTTTATAAAAATGTTTATTTTTTTTTTTATGTGAATTTTTTCTACCAGCAATTTTGCTGCGATTTTCAAGGATAGCACTTTTTCTGAAGAAAATCTGACTGGGAAGGTACTTAAGTATATCATTTTTCGATTTTCTCAAGAGTTGTTCCAGCAAATGTGAAAAAACGTGGGAAAAACGGGAAAATCGGTACAATATTAAACAAATAATATTAAAAAATATATATAATGCCTATTTAATTATTTTACCATAATGTGACATATTTTAGACAAAGTATAACTATCAATCTGACTATCAATTGAACTCTGTTCAGAATTGTTTATTCGTTAGCAATTAATGTTTGCTCATAGATATACATTAAATTCCCGTCTTTATCCTATCTTCCCAACTTCCCACCTACAACAGTGACTGCACCCATCCCCATTATCTTACCTTGTTTTTTAATTTTAAATATATTATTTTTTTACTACAAAAATATATAATCTCAAATGTAACAAAAAATAGTTAAATAATAACAATATTCTATCGAGTATTTTTCACTTTTTGTAGCTTGTGTACAACAACGTGAACTAGCTGTAGCCGCTGTTGTAGATTTCGAAATTGATTAGATACTATACTGGTTACTTATTGTACAACTATTAATTAAATAGCTATAATTATGATAGTCAAATAGTTATTTACTTTTACTAATGGAATCACACAGTATACACTATGGCAGTCTTGGAATAGACTGGTTCGCATTATTGTTAGTATTATGTCTACTGCTCTTTATATTAATTGTAAAATGTATAATGTTTTATACTAAACCACCAATGCTAGGAGGTATACGAACCACTTAAATTAGGTTCGACGCCACTGGTCATATTTCTAATCTAAATGTGGTATTTTATTAGAAATAATGATTTCATTATTTTAAATTTGTTGTTGTAATTTAGTTAAAAATATTCTTAGACTTGTCAATTTGACAAAAAAACTTATTTTTGCGTTTTCTTCGTGGTAGAAGTTTTAAAATATTTTGGCGATTTTTAAGCTATTTATAGGCATTTTATATTTGTTATTAGTTTTTATTTGGTAAGTACTATGTGGATATAATTGTTTGATGAAACAGAAATGCGTCAAAATATAAATTTAACACGAAGTTCATTATAAATTGTGTTCAAATAATCAAAAATAAAGTGTAATGTAGTAATTTTTTTTATAATGGTTTTAAGATAAATTTTGATGAAAATCGTAAATATTAAAGCCTTTCAAATCATATATAAACAAACTTCTTTCAGAACCGTTTTTCGTTTGCAATGATTTATCATTGCTGACAGATTTAAATTAAATAACTTTATATATCCTACGAGAATCAATCAAAATGTAAGTTGCATTGAGCCATATATTTTCCAAGTAAATATTTCCCAGTAAAATTTGGTGTCAACATTATTTAAACAGTTAAACCAAAGTATTTATAGTGAAATTTAACTTAGTCAAAAATCTTGTAAGTTATTTATTTAACCCCCCTCCCTCCCCCACTATAACAGTGGCGCATCCATTAGCAGTATCAGCCCTTTTATAATTTTCCTTATTAGAGTTTAAATAATGAGGGAAACCAAGAAAAACGTTTGTAACATTATATTTTGTTTATTTGTTATATATAATTCATTGACTAATAATAAAAATAATAAATAATCATAGAGGCCGGAAATGTCTATAGCTAATTCGAGACAGTTGTCAAAAATTCTGGCAATTTTTTTAGATTCTGAGAGGAGTGAGGAATATATTGATTTTACTTTTTTCTGTGGGTAATTTTCTTCCAGTAATTTTGTTCCGATTTTCAAGTGTAGCACTTTTTCTAAAAATAAATCTGACTGGGGTGGTACTTTGAGTAGAACATTGTTTTGATTTTCCTAACTGTTTTCATAATAAATATGAAAAAAAAAGGAATAACGGAATAATCTATGAAATATATTGTTTTCAATTTTTTGTTTTTTTTTTTATTTGATTCAGTTAATATTTGTAGAGACTTGAAGTTTGGACAAAAAACTTACATTTAATTTTTCTAGACGTGGTCAAATTTACAAAACATTGAAGCCATTTTTGAGCTACTCATAGACATTTTAATTATAAAGAGGTTTGTTTAAGTACGGAATTTTTGTTCGGTAGGTACAATTATTAGGCCAAACAGAAATGCTAAAAAATTTAACAGGAGGTTTATTTGTAAGTCGTTTTATAAGTTGTACTTTGTAGTTTACAAAGTATAATGAGTATAATGTACAAGAGTATAAGTAGTATTAATTTTTTTTATAAGAATGTTAAGGATAAAATATATAAATATTATTAGTATATATTACAAAGCAACAATATTGAGCAAAGAGTATTGTTTTTCATTAACAGTTCTTAATCGTTGCGAACAGATATATATTAAATTTCCCCTCTATCTTCCCAACTTCTCAGCTACAAACAGTGGCCCACCCATCGTGCAAAGTATGTCCGTATCTTTTTTAGACTTTTATTTGATTTTATGTATCTAAAATTGTTTTGGCCCAACTAAAATGGTTGAAAATTTAACACTAGATTTATTGTAAGTTATAATTGGTGGTAAAAAAGAATCAAGCTTAATTTTTTTTGATAAACATTAAAGTGAAGATGTTAATAAAAATGTATTTTGATTAAAATGCAAAATTATGTATGGTCCCATGCGTTCCATTTATAATAAATATTAGAGGTATGCTAAAATTTCTGAAAGATTAGTTGAGGTACGTAGTCACTCGTGTGAACGTGTCCAGGATTTTGTTTTGGGGGTGGTTTTAATTTTTAACGTTGGTATCAAATTCACAAAACTACATTATAAAAATAAGTAGGTAAAATCTGTTTAACTGTATACACAAAAAACTGTAATCTTTTTATATTACTGTTAAATATTATAAACACATTTTAATCTTATTAAGTTATAACTGTAAATAATAAAATTAGCACGTATAAGTGCAAAGAAATGTAAAGAAAAATTTCGAAATTATATAAAAAGCATTTTTAGTAAAAAATATTTTTACATAATATATTTCATAATTTATTTTTATAGTATGCATTATGTATTAAAAATAATAATAATTTTGAAACTACTTTATCCGGGTCTACTGGCATGTCATTGTGGATTGATAGAAGAGCTAATTCTGTGAGTAGGTTTTCACGGGTAGTTGATCTCAAGTATGTGTTTATGCGACGTAAACACGAAAAAGGTCGTTATGCCGTAGCAGTTGATACTGAAAGAGTAATTAAGATCTCAAGCAGTTTTGATCCCCCAAAACCACCCCCTGGGCACGCCCCTGTCTTCCCGCGTGGGCCCCCGCTTGATCACCGGGTACATTATAGTGTACCACGGTTTAATATATATTAATGACACACCTTGGTTTTTAATTAACGTCGTTTGCAATTACCCCGGTTTCCATTTGCCCCACTTGAACTTAGCATTACCACACACACATATAATCGGCAGTCGAAATCGGAAATATGTTCGTATCTATAGCGCTGTATAATAAGTATATTGACTCGCAATGGGTGTATTTATACAACGCTCCTCTCCGTAAACCCCCGAAACAAAATTGGGAATCGCTATCGCGTTTACGGTTATATACATTATACGTGAATTCGCATTCGTCATAAACACCCGTTAAAATATAATATTTAGACGTACCCGTGTATACATAATAGAATATTGGGTCGAATAGAATGGTGAATTTTATCCATAATTCACAAGCGTTTTCGCTCTGTATAATAGTGCAGTATTATTATTTATCCGGGGACTACACATTGTATTTCGTTATTTACGGTACCGTAAATAATACGTAACGCGTAATGCAAAGCGTATCGGCACGGCGCGGCGGAAAATGCGTTTTGTTGTGCCGTTATTTTATATTGTGATAAATCTGCGACGGTATAAAATATTATTGTTTGCGCTGTAACGCTGCCGTGCCCCGTCGTCCCCGCGCTCTAATGCGAAAACTAATTTTCCGCACTTGCGGGCCGTCGTCGAGTCTGCTCGAAAATCGTCAATAATGTTGTTACAATACCAGGTGATCCATTTAAGTGAGCACACTCATTATCTCGGAGAGCGTTAAATTTTCCCGGAATTTGTTTTCTGGAACATTTGAGAAACAAGCTGCACTACAATTTCATATTTATATTATTTTTTTGTCACCTTTGTTTCCGGGGGTAAAACCACAAATAGACGGAGTATTAATTAAAATAAATTTTAGTGTCGACATTTTTGATTTCCGTCAATCTGTTGACGAGATATTCCGCTTTTAAGTTTGGGTTGGAGGAACGTAGTGGAGTATTTTCATATTTTGTGTGGCAGTACGGCGCGCGGCGAGTTAAAAATGCATTACTATACCCTAAAAGTGGAATATCTCGTCAACGGCTTGACAGAAATCAAACATTTCAACACTGAAATATATTTCAACTAATACTCCGTCAATTTGTGGAATTTACAACATGGGTTGCCGTTCGAAAATCAAAAATAGTTAGTGGTCTTACCCCCGAAAATAAGGGTGAGAAAAATGTACATAAATATAAAATCGTAGAGCAGCTCGTTTCTCAAATGCTCTGGAAAACAAATTCCGGATAAAGTCAATACTTTCCGAGACAATAATGAGTGGTGTACCGCCACTTCAGTGGATCAACTGCGTACACGCATGTCTTTCAACCGTGATAATATTATCGTTTCATTAAACGCGGCGAAATAATAACCGACCGCAAAAATCAATCGTTCCGTGCGGAAAAACTCCCGAGCGAAAATGCGCCCGTGCCTACGCGTGTACGATATAGCGTAAGTGAGTGTATAATATAGCGAACGTAGTTGTGCCAACTGGTGGAGTGTGCGCTGGTGCGTTACGCGCGATATAATAAAGAAAAGAGAAAAACTGATTCGCGAAGTAAATCGAGGCAGCGATCCAATTTATATTTGATATACGCGCGCGTGATCTACCGCACGGACAAAATAATAATACTGGCAGTGGACGCCGCTGATGTGACTCATGGGTATAAGGTTCTCAGTCGCTTTGTTAGATTCAAAACCACTTGGAACGGCCCGGAAATACGTTCTATCCGTTTCTCCACTTCGCCTATAAGATTCATCATCACATCATCATTCATCATAAGACACATTTAGTGCTGGTCCCAAGATGACTCTTATAAGCGGCCTCCATCGTGTCACCCGTTATGCCTATATCCTGTTTGTTGGCGATTCTGCGCACACAGTATCAATAGGCGTGCAAGTCAATAATGTCTACGAGGCTCACGTGCCGAAAAACGGAAAAACGTTTAAAAAAAATGTTGATGCCTGCAGAAAGGATGGGCGTGCTTTGTAGGCGAATCGGAAGGGACGATGTTATAATATAGACTGATTCGATTTCCGTCTGTACGCAACGATAAACCGTAACGCTAAAGAAAAACGATTCTGAGCAGAGTCAACAAAAATTATACAAACAATAATTATTGCCTACTTTGTTTCCGTTTACTACGAAAACTATAAGGAGAATCGAAAAATGACCTCCCCATCGTATCACCAATACACCAAAAATGCTACAAGAGAGCTACAGTAATTTTTTGATCGAGTAAGATTTCCGATTTTTGCTCATAGCTCAAACAAAAACCGCATATCGTCGTAGTACAAGCAATATTATACACTCTTCGCATAGCTCAGAATCTAAGGTACAGTTTACTATTCGATAGTTACCTGAGATAACATTAAATACCACTCAACTAATGTTTAAGAATTAACAGCGGCCAAGGGGTGCCTCCGGCTACCCCTCCCCCCACACACCCCTGTTGTTGCGTATTATTTGATTATTATACCATAACAATCATTTAGTTTTACGATCTACTGACATTTTAGACATTTAATATGTATACAAGTGCATAATGATAGTGGGTATAGATGTCTGTTTCTTATTTTTAAATTTATTACTGCAAGGCTCGAGATGAAACAACCTCATTAAAATTTAAAACTAGCGCACGGAATTGACCTGAAGCTCGTCAAAAATAAAGGATTTTTTTTTTTTGTAATCACAAGTGTTCTAAGGTGGGGCTTCGTCGCCATTTTTTTTTTTTTTTTAATAATAATTAATCCGGGAGGAAGATTTATACAGTATTGTGGGGTATAATAAAATACAATTTATTGTACGGCAAAAATTATGGTTTCGTATGATAGGAACAGGCGAGTTTATTTAGGTACTCCTTTCCCACTCAGAAATACGTTTACGTACCTAAATTACTTATTACGTCATTCTCGATTTAAATGAAATACCTACTCAATTTAAGCGAAATACCTACGTACGAACAAAAAATGCAGTATAATAATATCATCAAAATTGAAAATATAGTCGTATCATATTAAGAGGCGTTTGTAAATAAAAAATGTACAAAATAATATTGCAGTTAATGGATCGCCAATGTAGCCGGTGTAGCTCGCATAAACGTCATAGACGTTAATATCATGTTAAATTATAATCTAACCTTTGAATTTCGAAACCGTTCGTTATTAAACTCGACTTTGCATGATGATCGATGCATAAACATACGAAATGTGGCGAATATCGTTTGACGGTTACAAATAATTATTTCTTTATTACGGTTTTTTCGGCCGAGACTGAGAAAGACGAAACGTTGCGCGATATTAATTCTCCGCGAATGTAAAAATACCGTCTGCCCACCCAATTCGCGGTGATCGTGATAGTTTGGGGCATGGATTTAATTTGTATGTGTTGCTGGTAGGTAACCATAATTTTTACAGAGAAACCTAACCAAAACTATACGCAGACATATTATTATTCTGCATACGTGACGGGAAATATTGTTTTGTAAAAACGTTAAGAAATATTATTATTATAATTTACGAGACACGAAAACGCGACGGTCGGGCGGAAAGGGCGAAGGCGTTGAAAATATCACGTGCCGGGGCGAGTGCCCACTATATACGCGTTAAAATGCCCAACATCTTAGGCGGCGGTACAGGACAGTAATAATCGTGAGACTATAATTTTATTTAGGTCATGGGCGTGTTTCGGGTAGGGGTGGCAGGGTAGACAGCTGGGTCCCCGGCGAGATTATCCACCAAAGTGTTTTATAGAAATTCAATGTGCACCTCATTCAAAATAACAATTATTAAGTCGGACCGAGATATAATAAATAATATTTGATTCGATAAGACAACTATTACTATCGGGTATCAATAGTCTACGTTTTAGTTTATTCGATGTTTGAGTTTTCACTTCTCTAGTAGAGATCCCTGAAAAATATCGGCGGCCTCCCATCCAGCTCTGAAAGTCTAAACACACGTGGCGCGAAGTGGTCCGCGGTTAAAAAAATGACATTCCGTTGCTATTATTGGGTAGGCGTCTACATGTTCGTTGGGTTGAACAACAAAACCGTATATCGCGGGAAAATGTTAGGCGTGAAGAGGGGTGTCCGAACCCCGTGGGCCACTCCCACGCTGGGAGTCTATATACGCGAGCCCGCTTAATGCTATTTCGTGTTTCGATATTCTCTACGGTCGCGTTGGCACGTATAACCGGTACAGTCGGTACGATTATAATATAATTGGGTACATTTTTATTACACCCGATGACGCGTTCGCGACGAAATATCGCGAACGCCGCCGTGTCGGGCCGGGCCGGTACGATTTATCGGCGGCGAGCGTGCGGCACGCGATGATAGCCGTATCCGCCTACGTTACAATAATATTATTATGTATTGTACCGCGGTATCTACGTGGCTGTATTATGCGCGTTATGCGCACACGTCGTGCATACTACTCGCGTATCTATTATAATATATAAATAATGAACAGATTCAATACACCTATATAAATTATGAAAATCGTACGTATTACGAAAAGCAAACAGAAACGAAAAAAAAATATACGGGTGTCAAAAATGCACCGTCGTGTGTATTATTTATTAACAATACAACGGTGATATTACAAAGTATAATAACGACCATAATGTTAACCTAGGTAGGCGCTTGGCAGTTAAAATTGTTTCTGAAAACTGTAAATTTGTGCTTAGCGGACGACACGGGCGCCCTGCCCAAGACGGGCGTGAATACCGATTACCGGACCAACAGCATTACGGTTTACCGTACAGACGGGGCCGCGTAGCGATTCTAACAATAATATATAGTTTCCGAAAAACCGCTAACCGACCGACATAATATATTAATAGTATTAAATATGCGTATGCTATAATATTGTGTTACACGGGTATATATGTAAATATAAATGGGTACGTATAAATAGTATTATGTAAATGTATAATATAATATTTTAACGCGGTGCACGGCAAGCGGATATTGCTATTTTTCAAGTAATTCGATTACCGTGAGAAAATGAATAGTAATTACATTAAGTATTGTACTCGTTTACCTATGGAACAGTTGTGCTTTGAGAACGGCGGCGACGGCGAAATAATACGATGGCGGAGACGACACGTTTGTACGGGACGAAACACAAACGGTTTTTTTACGGCTGTGAAAATATTATTTTCAGACGTCTGAAATCCGACGGACGGTCGTCGAAACGGCGGAGAGAACGACGAGACAATACTCAGTTCGCGACCGTACTGCTTTGGTCGCCCCCGTCGCCCGGGTTTAGCGCATAAATCGCGGAGGCAGGCTTCGCGGTTCGTTCGGTCGTTAGCGCGTGCGCCGCCGCGTCTATACATCTGAAATTCGCCGTTCAATACTCAACGCCCGCCACCGACCAGATTTCTAAAATACGTGCGCGCCGACTACCGCGCAGCGTTCGGGTGCGCGCATACTACAATAATAAATCCTACTGTCCGCCGACCGCGGAACGGGTGTACCGGGAATCGGGATACCGTACCGCGGAACAGTAGATAGTATCATAGCGATATCAACTAATCGCTCTTGCATTCTTGCTGCCGCCAGCTGAGTTTACCAGAACCTACTTGCCCATAGATGATAGATAATACAATATATTGTACCTACCGTAGACGGCATTTCGCAATACTACAATGTACTTTTTTTTGATGTACAATGTACAACCACTGTAGGTACTATTGTATTGTTAACTGTTCAATGTCCATGGCTGAGGACGAACACGTATAGTAGTATCGTACTATCGTAGGCGGCGGCAGTGGTAGTGTTTGAAAGAATGGCGGAGAAACATCGATAGTAACAGCGTACTAGCTGCTACTATCGATGGTTCTCTTGAAATGAACGTTTTTCAATTATCCGATTACGATTTTAATGTATGTTGATCATACAATGACTATAATAAATAATAAGTAATAATCGTTATCATATTTACTACAGTTTTTTTTTTTTATTTGGTACTTGGTAAATATTTACAATCATTTTATTAATTAATTGGATATAATAATAATTATAACGCGGTAGTCCGGCAGATAATTGTGATAATTGTGAACCCAAGGTTAATAGAATATACCAACGATTTGAACCAACGTTACTGGAATCTTATCATTATTTTATACTGCTGTAATGATAACAAAACCATGATGTTATGGCAGTTATGCAGGATTTTTTTCATGTACAGACGCCAGACGGCAGGCTCGTTTGTAACGGTCCTGTTGAGTATTCGTTTCTAATTTTTTTTTTATTCCGTTATTATTTTAATCATTTTGTTTTCATTATATTTAAACTTAATCATTCATCAATTTCGACGTTGAAATTTTTTAACGATTTTTGAAAAACATCCAACTGAGCGAGGTACGTTGTGTGAAACATGGAAATGCCGAAAGAAGAACTCGTGACCACCACAACATTATCACCGAAAGCATTGGCAAAAGGTATGCAAATGTTATGCATTTTAATCGTGGCCGAATGTACAGCTGCTGTCATGTCATATTATTTTCGATTTATTACATTTTTTTTCTTATGTTCGATATCAATTATCAATTTTGAATTGGCATACAAAAAAAAAAATATACGTTTGAAATTAACTTTTTTTTATTATTTAGATGTGGGTAGTCCCAAGACGCCTGTCCGATCTATGTTTGAAGACAGTTCTGATGATTCAGATGATATAGAAAGTCCGAATTTTCCACATCTTATACCTGTGCATTCTAGACGGAACTCGTATGATTATGATATGGATGATGTGCGAATCGGTTGGGATGATGGATGTGGTAGTATTTGTTATAAAGACGATGAACAGGGTAAGAAAAAAAAAATTACAGTAAATCCAAAAAACTGAACTAAATAAGATTGAATTAAAAAAGAGAACATTTTATTTAACTCAATTACCAACATAAGTATCACCTAAAAATTATAGTTATTTTTTATCTAATTTTTGTAATTTTTATTATATTACTATGATTAAAAAAAAATTGCATTTCTAACTAAATGACCATATTCGAAAAAGGAGTGTAACAATTATTATAGTTGATTTAATTTAATCCCTTTTCTCCGAACATTTGATACAGCTATAGTTTTACCTGTCTATATGTCTGTACATTTATTTCTTAATTTACCAGAAAATTGTTCTTAATGTCTTAATGCCTTAAAATGTATTTTATTTGATTCAATTATAGATGACAAGAATAATAGGAATATAAAAAGAAGAAAGCGTGGCAAATTATTTTCTGAACGTCGCCATCGATCTTTTTCTCATAGATTTCAAAATAGTTCACCTTCCCCTATACGCTCTACTATAAACACTGCTCAAGTTCAGGCAGAACTGAATGATTATCTTGGATGTATATTGAGTTGTCTCAGTAAGTATTTATAATAATTAATAGTATTACCATCATATCTACTCATATTACATAAATATTTGGTGCCAAATCACTGGTTCTTACTATTTTATTTGGGTTATCTCAGGGTGGGTATTTATCCCCATTACTTTTACACTATTCATCAAACATGTAAAAACGTCAAAAGTAAATAACTGTCGCCTATTACAAAGTGACTTCAATTTGTATGTTAAAAATCTTGATTTGGGCTTTATATCACTGAGCACCATTCTAACCAATGTAAAATAGGTGTTTATCTGATTCTTAAACTGAGTGTATGGCTGATAACTGACCACGATTGGTCATTTATCTTATAAACTCCATTTCAAAATCAACGTTTATCTTAGTGAGAGTGTTCTCTTTTGAACGGGCCTAAATATGCCTCAATTTCTTTTTAGAAATCACATTTGGAATTTAATTACTCATTGCATATTGCATATCTTGCAATTGAGGGTGGGTACTATTAGGTTGAATTTAAAATTTTATATTATCTGCGACCTACATACTGTGAATGATAGGATTCATCTTAAAGGGTTCAATAAGTTTTTAAGTTTTGGTGCATACTCTTTAAAAATTGAGCAGAAGACCATTTTTCATTATTATAAACTTATATCAAGTAGATTACTTTACAGTCTTAAATTGACAGACAAATTATCATGAATTAGGTTTTTTTATTAAATTTATTGATGGATCAGTTGATTTTCCTGAATTATTTTCTATGGTTGTAAAACTCCTTGTGTCCGATTTCCTTATCATTTCTCTTTGCCACTGTGGATGACAAACCACTCCAGTAATCTACAAATTTACCAAACGATGCTTATTGCCAACAAAGAAAAATCTTTTAATTTTTAAATAGATTGTAATATACTTTTGTTTATGCAGGATGATCAATCCATCATGAGGTACTCATTATAGTGGTGCATTATTAGAATAATTCAATCATTTTTGTGACATGCTGCCACAAAAATAATGCTCCATTACTCTCCTCCGATCTAAACATAAAAATGGAATATCTTTTAAACAAATTTGATGTAAATCAAAAATGTCAACACTAAAATGTATTTTAACTAATACTTGAATTATTTATGAATTTTTTTTTATATAGACTGCTATTTTTAAATCATAAGTAGTGGTTTTAACCCCAAAAATAAAGGTGACAAAAAAAAAAAAAAATGTAAATATGTAGAGCTGCTAGTTTCTTTGGCGTTTTATAAAACAAATTCCGAAAAAAGTTAATAGATTCTAAGATAAGAGTTATCTCTGTATATCTTCTTTTTATTAAAACTGACCTCACTTTTGTATTAAATATTTAATTTTTTTAAATTTTTATCTTTACTTTAAACCATGATGTTCAATAAAATAAAATAATTATATACATTACCTCAATTTTTTTAATAACTTAGTCTAAAACTATGTAGTCAATGAAATAATTTCCACATTTTATATAGTTAATTAATTTTAGTTTTGATGAGTCAAAATCAGGTAGTCCACACACTCTTTATCCACATACGGTTCAACAAATGAATACCAAATAATAGCAAATAGGTTTTTGAAAATAAAGAAAATTGTCACATTATCAGAAATAATATATATAGTGAAACATAACAAATATTACATCCTTTTTAAAAGTAATATCAATTTAATTGGTAACTTATTATATAAATACTGATAAATATCCAGTTTTGGGTTAAATATAAAAATGTTCAAAATATTAAATTATTAAAAGGGTGAACATTTCTTATGTTAGTAATAAAGAAAAATTGTCTATATGTATTGGAAGAAAAAGGCTACTGCTAAAATTATAACAGATAATATTTATTACATCTATAAGATGTATTTAAAACTTATTGAAATAAAAATGTTTCCACGTTATTGTTAATGGTTTCAAATCTGAAAGATAAAACTTTGTACTAGTTATTTTATGAATTTCAATATTGATATTCATGATTATTTGGAAACAGTTTAGGAATAAAACATAAATGGAGTATTCAGTTGATATTATTATGTTATCAAGATATTTTTTTTTAAATTTTTCATGAGTTCATATTATACTCTTATGTTAAGTTTATATAGGTGATAACTTTTTATTGAATCTATTATAAAAACTTTTATGAAATGTAATGTAATAAAGGTAACAATCATCCTGTATGATAAGTGTGGCAAAGAAAGACAAACTAATTATAATTACCTATAAACTATATGATACTTTAATAAATTAACTTACTAACCCAGAAAAAGTTATTATTTATTTTGTTAAAATGATTTCAAATAATTAAAACCAGTTTTAAGTATTTGTATACACACTTGCCTTCAATTTTTAAAAAACTAGTTTAAATTATTTAAAAATATTCTAACTGCACCATACAAAAATAATAATTGACTGCTCAACAATAAAAAATGTTATAATGCTTAATCAATTCATCTATTTATATTATTATTTGATTTATCAACTTAATGTTCTATTATAATGTATTCAATATAGATATTGACTAACTTATAGACTATATGAATTGATTAGTCAATCTCATAGTTTTCTAAATTTATTACATTAACTGATAACATATATAAATAATTGATAATACTGGTAAAAGAAAATAGTTTTCTACTGATTTAAAATTAATATATGTTTTTATTATAGGTGCTAAAAAGAGAAAAAGACAACTAATGAAATCAAAAATCAATGCTGCTGGCTCTTCTAAAAATGATTCAACAGAAAATAATGATATTAATCAGTTCTTAAACGACAATGCTGATGATGATATAATGTTTACATTTAGTCAAGCAATTGAGAAAAAATTAGAAAATGATGCTATTTGTAAAATTAATAACATAACAAAAGAAAAAGAAAATTCTGTATCAATTGATGGTATAAGTCCTTTAAAAAATAACAATACTATCAATAATAATGATAATAATACATACCACATTGCTAAGAAGTTTAAAGCTATAACAACCAATCATATTAATGATGAAAATACATTTCTAAATAACATTACTGATAACAAGGATGATTTTTCGTCTATGTTTAATGACTGTGAAGATGACTTGTTTTCAGCTATTGATTTTGCAAGAATCGACCAGCAAACTTTATCTACTATTGAAGATACTACTTCATTATCAATTGCACCAAACTCTAACCAAGTCCTTGATGATCAACAACAAAACAATATTTATTGTAATAAAACACAATTTAAAAACACCCAAGGTAATATATCTATTTTGTAAAATATTTTAGGTAAACTATGTTAAAAAACTTAAATTATTTCTAACTCATTCTATTAACTCTATTCCTTTGTTTTAATAAATTAATCTATGGATATTTATTATTATACTGATCATGCTTTACTTTTTATAGTGTAGAAATTGCAAATATCAAATAATTCTTTACTATTTTTTTAAATTTTATTTTTCAAATGTAGACTTTAATACCTTTTAATGTATTATTAATTATTGTTAAGTAAACCTATAAAATATTAAATTAATTTAATCAATTTTAAAAGAGGACTATCAGTTTCAAGCTTTTATACATTTATATTTACTATTTATAGAATTGCATTCAATGTTAATGTTTATATTAATATTCACTATATACTTTTGTGTTTAGCATTGATCACATCTACTTCTAACAATAATACAAATTCAGTCTTGTGGCGGAGATCTGTCTCTTCTTCATCAATTGTTAAAAGACAGTTACAACCAACAAGTTTAAAACCAAGCAATGATATTAATAACTCATTAATATCAAATAACTCAAAGTAATAACTAAATATTAATATTTGATCTAAATTTTTTTTTTATTTTCATTGTAATTTTTATATTATTGTATATAATATGTTTGTTTTTAGGAACAATGGTAATGCTGTGTCAACTAAAAGATACTGCACTCCTGCTGAAATTGAAGAAAAAAAAAATTGTGCTCGCCGGTTACTAATGCTTAAGTTCAAATCCAAAAATAAAAGTTGCTCTTAATTTAATACCAATTAAAAATATTTTTTTCGTTTCTTTCCTGTCTATAAATTAATTATTTGTAACAGTGACAATACATTAATTAATCTATGATTTTGTATATGCATATTTGTCTACAAATTTAAATTCAATTTTTTTTTAAATTATATTTAACTGTATATACAATGTATTTATTATTTATTAATTTTCATTTAACCCAATTACATGATGACATCAGATTAACATAATAAATAGTTGGTTACACATCAACCATACACATCATACAATAAATTAACTGATTACACCCATAATTTATGGAATGAGTTGGCACTAGAAATATATGCCATCAAAGAGGAATTGCTGGAACACTAATGTTGACACGAATTAAGGAAGTTGGAAGAAGTTCTTCTTAAAAAAAAGTGAGTTTTAATTTATTTAGTACAGTAGTTTATTTATTTATAAATTAACAATTGAGCAATTTAGACAGCCATTTGATACATTGTTTATTTTAATAATTCATTGAATTATATTGTTATTGTAATAATATAAAAAGAACTATGACTGGTGAATGGTGGTGAAGATTGTACATAGGTCATAATATAAAATGTGTTATTCAACCACTTCTTATGGTTATTTATTTATATATAATAGAGTATATATAGATAAAGTAAGGTACATTTTTTTAAAAAATGTGACTTATTAAAATTCATGTATTAGAATTTATTAATTGATCATACAAATATATATTATTTAAAACAATTGTTGTTGTGATGTGGAACAGTTCAGAATAGTGTCTAAGCATATAAATTTAGTCCTGGCGTTTGAACTTCTGAGGCTAATATGAATATGGGGCATTATTTATTGGCAAACTTGTAATTATTATTCTTATTCTAAGAACTAATAATTATTTGCATAAAATATATTTAATTTGTATTTGTAAAGGTGAAGCAGCATTAACTGGTTTACTGTATGTGGTGGATGTTTCTGATTGGACATGTGTTTTAGCTTCAGTAAAAGTTTACAAGTCTCAATGAACACTACACAATACTTACCTGGAGTTGTTAGTATTAAGAAGCCTCCAAATTTTAATACATTTTAATAATTATTTTAAAGATACCAGATATATTAATCAATGTTTAGTTTCTAGACTAGATGTTGAAATGTATGAATAAAAATAACAATATGAATATAATATGATGTATAGTATAATATTTCTGTACAATTATTTATTTGTAGTTATTAGTTTATTGAAAAGAAACATAAGTCATATTTTTAAATGTGTATTGATACAACTAAAATCTATATATAATGGTTTAACTACACTTGATCAGCCTAAATTTTTCATAATATATTTGCATATCCTAGTATATATTATAGTGTAGTGTATATTATAGTAAACCTAAGTTAACTCCAAATAGACTGCTATATAACAAACCATTGACTGTTAAACAACTCTATTAGAAAAAAAGAACACTGTATTATATAATCAGAAAAATGTATTACAAAGCATGCTTGTTTTGAATTAATAATTAAAATATGGTTACTAAGTAATAGTCATATTATGTATAAAAAAAAATTATTATTATTATATAAATAATAATGATAACTTGTACCTAATTTATTTATTTGTATTCCACTACCTAATTATTTGTACATATTTCTTAATATTTGATAATGTTTTGATTTTATTTTGATAAATTTCTAATTATAGAACAGTGTTTCTCTACCTTTTTACCACCACAGACCGTTTGAATAATTTTTAATAGGGCGCAGACCACTTCAATTGAAAAGTTCCCTGTAACAACCACATAAGTCCACTTTTTAAAATTGTTCAGGAGAAACAAAATTGTAAAAATAATGGAACAATTTCTGTTTCACTAATAACATTTTATACATGTACAGCTACAATTTATTTGCTAAACATAATAATTTTAAACAAATATACAAATCAAAAAATATATATAAAATTACCAACATGTGGACTTATATAAGTGTAAAATAGTCTAACAAAATTTAGAAACATAGTATCTATCTCTTAAGATTAATTTAGTCTATAATTCACATGTTTATATTGATATTAAGTATGATTTATTACAAAATAAAATAATATATTATCTGAAATACCACATGATATACCAACATATTGTATAAAATAAAAATAATGTCAAAATATTGTATTGTAAATATTTATATATCGGTTCATAAGAAAATTAATTTTTGAGAAAGCTCATCCAATTGAAGTTGTATATTCAGTAAAAATAAAACCAGAAAAATTTGATTAATCTCATAACTAAATATTTGAGAAACTATACAATCAGTAAACAATTATAGGTCGCAATAATAATATTTAATAAATCATTATTTAATGGTATTTAATAAATACTTTTATCAGAGTAATAAACATTTGGTACCTGCACACTTATAAAAGTTGAGACACACTAATCGGCTGTAATAATAATAATGATAATAATAATATTCATTACTTTGATAAACACTTTTAAAAGTGGAAAAATACAATGGATACTATATTTTTTCGTAATTCTTTTCTTTTTTTTGAAATGAAGGAGCAAAAAAATAAGATAAAATCTATGGGACCGCGATCCACCTATGTCAGGCTCACAGACCACTGGTTGGGAAACACTGTTATACAAAGTTGTATATTAATAAATGTAGCTACTTACCTGAAAAATATTTATTTTTTTAAAAACATTATACTTACTATATGATCACAGTAGTTATGGTATCTGTTAAAAATATTATACTTAATTGGATAGTTTAACTTAAATAATGGTAAATAAAAATTGTACTAAATATTTAGGTAGGTATAGCTTAAAAAGTGATATACTTTCCACAATGGGTAAACCATGCAATGCTAAACCATTGCTAATGAAAAATGATTTAGAGCGCAGTTTCTTTTATACAAGTAGTTAAAATTTCCTTTTAGTAAAGGTTCTACACTTGATACAGAGCACAATTCCTGATTGAAAAGCTATTCACAGAATAAAAAATAAATATTGTAAAACCAATACATTCCTCATTATGCTTCAAAATGATCAACATTTAACAAAAAATGAGTATATACCTAATGTCCCTATAGGTTTTTTTATGAAAACAACACTGGACTTTTAGTCATAATATTGATTAATATTGCAGTATTAATGTATTCACTTTGAACTTAAAATACTTATCTATTGTATTCTTTATCAGTGTTTTAAAAGGGAATTTGTTTCTCGTTCCTATTCTCCATTCCTTATTTAAAAAAGGAACTTGTTAACCTTGGTTCTTTAAGTGTCCTGTTTTTTTAGAATACCTAATGTAGTCCAAAATAATTTATTTTTATTCTCAATCTGAAAATATCATTGATTAATTTACTTTGGAAATATATACATAATATATAATATATTATTAATAATATATAATATATTATTAATAATATAAAATATATATTAATAATATATACAAAATCCCTGAATCTAGTAGGACCGCTACACCGCTTTAAATAATCATCACCAAGACACCATTTGCCCCCCACATAGAGCCTGTGAATCTTCGGAATATATTACTTATTCAGCGACTTTTTGTTTAGTTTTCTCACAATGGTATTTACTACTATATATTAGGGATCGGTCTAGTGTGACATCTAGATATGTCGGGTGTACCTACAGAGTTCTCAGTTTTTTTTTTTTATACAGTTCAGTTCTTTGCCATTCGATTTTTAGTTTCCGATCTGTCTGTCTATTTTTAAGATGAAAAACTCAGATTTGTCTTCGTTATATTTGGTTTTATCATAGTAATCAGATATAACACAGTTATAGTCATAATATGTCCTTGAGTAACTAATACTTCAAAGTATACAACCGCATGGCTTAAATTATCATAATTATGTACCACCTTGTACGCTAATAAAAATGGAGAAATAATATTATATTATGCCATAGCGATCGTTTCTTAGTAACTAATGAAGTAATACCAACACTAAAAAAGTAAAAATCGTCTAGACAATATTATAATTAAAACAACGTAAGTAAGTACGTTTCATTGTTTTTTGTTTGGAAGAACGGAAATTTGTGTTTACGTTCCTCTTAAAAAGGAACTCTCCTGTTCTTTGTTCCTCTATTTGAAAAGGAACGCGTTCATTCCCAACAATGTTCATTATTAAAATTAATAAACAAATATCCATAATATCAACAATTAAAATCGATTGAACTATTTTTTAATTTTTTTTTTTTATGCTCTTTTAAAACATATTATGATGAATATAGTAATAATACAAATATGAATTATAAAAGTCTAGCAGAGTAACGTACACAAACAAACTACTCGGCTAAAGTAATAATTCTCATTTCTCCCGTCTCCGCCACTCACCACTCAGCCATAGCTTCCACAGTTCCACCGTCACTAAGCATTAAGCACTTCACCACCACCCGTTTTCTTCCGCTAGACCATCGCCCCACTCATCTGCGCCCCAGTGGCTACCGTGGTACCGACTTCACGGTTACCGACACAGCGGGCGCTGCGCAATCGTGCACACACCGCTCGACGCTCGTACACAAATACACGTACGCGTGCGACCTCACAAACACATACACACATACACCAACTAATACATGCGCTTACGCACGTACTCTTGTATACAGTACGCTTGCGCACGCGCACATTTATAATTATTATTAAAATAATAATATACACAAACACCATTTTTTTCCGATAACAAAAAAAAAAAAAAACATTTATGCTTTTAAATGATATTATTTCCCTCACATTAAATAACTTGCAAATTACTAAATGAACGGCGTATATAATGAACTTTTTGTAATTGTCAATTACATTATATTCTTTCGATAAACTTAATAACTTTCTTAAAATATGTTCGTTTCCAAAGTACGCGGTTATTGATCAACTAACCCAAGCGATTCGGTTTTGGAGACATAAGTGGTATTTCGGAATGCCTTAACTATCGTGCCAGTATATTTACAATATTGTATCAATACCAAATGTTCTGCGTTTAACACGAAAACTACTACAACTACACACATACCAGGTAAATTAATTATTACGATTTTACGATTTTTTAACATTGTTTATAATTTTTTATAATATGATTTATCTGTATTAAAAAATATACCAAAAATCATATTACTGTACCCAATCATTTATCTGTCAATTATATATATTTTATTGTATTCAGCTTTTGTGTGTATGGATCGGTAAAGCTAAAGACTGATGTTTTTGTACATATTGTGTACATAGGTACCTACATAAATAATAGTTAATACCTTTTAGGCTATTTCTTATTTTATAGATATCATCGTTTATGTGTATTTTTAATTACAAGTGTTCAGATTTTAAAAAAAATATTTGCTATTCCCTATAAACATGGATTAAATGAAAATATATATATATTTTTTTTTGTTATTATTATGTTACCTATTAACTATTATGGATTAACAATTTTTAATAGTTTTAAATTATTAATTTATGTATAGTTAATAAATTAATAAAATAAAAAAATGTACTTATCATTTTATTTTTAATAAATAGGTAAATATTTATCCTTTTTGTAGTTTTATTAAATAAAAGTTGACAAAATTAAATATATTTCTCAATTGTTATATCTAATAATTATAAGTAGGTGAATGTATTTCTAAACTGTAATTATTGACAATGGAATCAGAATTTTGAACTATACAGTTTAGTTCAAAATTAATAAACCAGAATATCAAAGTAGTGTATGTCAACTTCCAATTTTCAGCGATCGAACTGAAAATCAATAGAATTTTCTTTAGGGCTTAATTATTTGTTTAGCAGAACCTACACTATGTAAAGTACACTTATTTATGTAACTCAGTATTAATTTTAAATTTTTTAGAAAATATTAAATAAAAATAAATCAATACAATAAGTAGATATCTTTTTTTTATTGATGATACAGACAATAAATGTATAGAAATATTATCATTACAGTTTCTATTGCAATTGTAGACATTTCCTTGTTATGCCTAGCATACAAACACTTTATCTATTTAGTAATTAGTAATGCCAAATACTTGTTCAAAATTCCATGAAATTCATCCATTAAGTACCTACTTTATTTCACAACCTATATATAGTATATTGGAATATTTTTAAATTAAACCATCTACTATACCTTAAAATCAATTAGTTAGCTCAATAATTTAGTTTTAATTACATATTTAGTCTGGTCAAATAATAAATATTTTAATATCAATTTTCATTCAGCAAGTTTTCACTTATTAGATTAAATTAAAATTTCTCATATCTTAAAATGACAATTATATTTTTTCCTTTGTTTAAATAGGTTTATGTTGCATTATAGTCATTATACAGAGTTGATATTTATTTATTTAAAATTCTTACTCATTAATTGGGTATCAGAATAATTATTGCTTTGTACATTAATAATATAAGTTGTTAGTATATTGCCTTCTTATATTTGTAATTTGCATCTCATTTTTTTGTTCCTTTTTAGGGTGGTGTGGGGTAATTGAAAATTATGTTAATTTAAAATCAATGCTCAGAAATAATACATATTGGTTCTTGTTTTTATTGCCCTGTCACCATAATAAATGTATCAGGCCTATGATTTTATTAAGGAATCAAAATTTTTTCTATGAAAAGTACAATACTTGCACAAGTTGATCCAATGTTACATCATACACTATGTATCATAATTAGCGAAATTTATAGTAAGTCTAAAACAAACACCTACATATTAAACCATTGTATGTTAGTATGCTATAATATACCACAGCTCTCTATTACATGTTTTCATAACAGAACTGGTATTTTGTAGTTGAACAAATTTATATATAATTTAAAATAAGCAAAGTGTATACTTTAACAAAATATGATCTTTGTTAAAATAGCATAAATAATTATAGTGAGTTTTTAAAATAAAAAAAATATAGTTTCTACAATTAACAAATTTATAAAAGTATAATAAATTAAGTTAAATTATAATTAATAGAATAATTTTTAATACAAACTGAATAGATTGGTATATTTTGCTGAAATTAAAAATGTTGAGGTTCATTCATCATTATTAACTTTGAACTTATTGCACTTAAAATCAACAATAATGACTTGAAAATGTCATAAAAGGTCTGAAGAACCTGAGGGTCTGAATCATTTAAAAATATTTAAAAAATCAAAAATACTAGGAGAGTTTAAATGTCCCTTCTCTATAGCGGCTCTAAATTATTAAATACAATTGTCAAAGGCTACACAAAGTATTAATCCAAAGTTTTTTTTTTTTTATAATACATACAATTTTATTTAAACCAAATTACTATTTATTAATCATTTGTATAGTGTTAGAAAATTATATTTAATAATTTAGAGTCTTTTTGATGTTTTAAACACTTTTTTGTGAATTGTAAGTGCAATACACCCCAAGCCCTTTTACTTGCCCTTGAGCGATCTTATTGTTGGCTGTTGGACTGTAGGTTCTCCTAAGCTAAATTTAAAACTTTTTAAATTTAAATTACAAGTGCTGTGTTTACCAGAATATATTATAAGAATTTTTTTATTTTAAGACTACCTCTTAAATGTTCCAAAATCCTAAATCTTTAGAAAAATATGATATTAAAAGATTTTCAAACTTAAAATATTATTTATTTATTTATTCTACTGCCTGTTACTATTGATTAAATCAAAGCTATTGTCTACCTACTTAACTGCAAAATTATCAGTTACATAACATAATATTCACACAGCACTATGGTTATCTACTGAGATTGGAACACAGCTTATTATAATGACATTGTTCCCAGACATATGAACTAATTGCATACCAACCATTTATAGAAAAAATACTTTTCATCAACAAAAAAGTAGTAGTTGAGCCCCCTTATCATTGCATGCATAGGTGTCATTTGAAGTAAAATCATACAGCCTATAGTATAATTATTACATTTGTGTGATCATAATACTATTTAAAAAAAGCAAGAAAATTAGTTTTATTAAAAATTAATCATAGGGTAGCGTAGCTGTTAATCTGCAACCTCGATAAAATGGTGGGGTATCTGTTACTCCCCCCCCCCTCCGTAGTGACCACTATGATTACATTTAATATTAAGTCTGAGTTTTGTTGACAATATAAAAACTATAGCCTCTGTGAAAAAAAAAATCCTGCGTGCCCTACTATTAATACCAGTTTGCTGGTAATAATTATAATTATAATTAAATTCATAACTGATTACTATTAATACCACGATTAATATTCATAATAGTTATACACTGTATCACAGTGTCACACACTTACACACATATTTACTGAAGGGTTTATTATATTTATAGGAAGGGGATCCTGACCCGAAATCCCCCTTGAGTACGTCCCTAATTTAAGTCAATGAACTTAGTCATACAAAATTAATTTATAAATTGAAATACCACATTTTTTAATACACCTACGTAAAACAAATTTTGAGTTAACTTTATAAAAAATTGTTTTAATTAAATGTAGAACAATTACGATTACATTCATCTTGCTATCGGCATCTATCTAAATAACCGTACTAAATATATTCCATATCTACATTAAATAAAATAATACGTAAGTTTCAATAACACATCAAGATAAATTACTAAGTTATGGTAATACACTAATATATTTACTAAGTCTTAAAAACTTCAGTTAAATCTACTACAGACAGTTAGTATATGTGAGGTTTTATTTGAACAACAAGTAGCACACTGCCTTTTTTAATCAATATCTCGGAAGATATCGATTTTGAGAAACTGGTAATGGTTTAAATCGATAAAAACCATGATTTTCTATTAACCAAGTTCTTTGAGTTTTATTCGTATTTCATTTATTTTAAATCAATTAAAGAAACACAATACCTACCCACCGTTTAGATGTTAAAACCGGACCAACCACTACTAAAATCTATTCCAGGAGAGCTCTCTGGTCGTTGACTAAAACCGGTCGCCACCGCATATCCCTACGCCGTAACCTAATTCATCGATAGCGCTGTGTCGGCGAACGCCGATGTAGTGCAGCCGTGCAGGTATTATACATAGCGTAACAAATAATACATTGTTGACTGTTTGACAATCCACTGTTTATCAACCTGTTTAGATTTAAAAAATTATGTAAAAAAAAAAGCAAATGTGAAAAAATAACATGTGATGCTTGATAATAAAAACAACGGGTTGCTGCAAAATATCCTGGTGGTATTTAGTCGACGACGTGGAGAGATGAGCGACTCGGTCTCTTTTGAATCCTGGAATAAATTTGCATTATTAGTTCACTATTAGCCATATTGACATCTAAAATGTTTATACAACATAGCACCAAGCTCCAACCTTATTAAATTAACCATTTATAGTACTATTCAAACGCCGTGCGCTATATTGCCACACAAATAATGTCCCACTACTCTCCCCTTACCTAAACTTAAAAGTAGAATATCTCGTCAACAGTTAATCAATAGTTTTAACACAAAAATGTGTTGAAATTAATATTCCATTTATTTATGAAATTTGAAATATACGATAGGTTGCCATTTGAAAATAAAAAATAAATAGTTGTTTCATCCCAAAAAATAAGGGTGACAGAAAAATAAATAAATGCTAAAAAAAAGTCTATCCTTTTCCCACTACTTTTTTTATACTTAACGGCTCCCTCTAGACTAAAGAAACTCTAACTCGGAAATATAAGTTATTTTATAGACAGTTGAAATTGATAACATTTGGGTTGAATTTCAATATGAATTTTACCATGTTGTGGAAGGAATGTGTTCTCCAAATTAAGTCAAAAGGATGAAAATTTTATATGTATGGCGATGGCATCAAGGATGTGTCTTTTTGTGTTTTTAAACTTCAACCACCACTCCTACCATTATTATGTCTAAATTTCACCCCCTTTTTTCTAAAGTAGGTACTGAATATAATTCTAGTATTTTATTATAATTTATAATTATTGTATTTATTTATTTATTATTTTGTAACGTTTATTTTTAAAATGCAAAAAAAATTGTAAAAATTTGAATCTAGCAGCTCAGTTGCTCATGTCAAGTTTATTTTCCTTTAATAATAGAATATATGTTATTGAAATATTTATGTGTGGTTCTAAATTTTATTCAAACAATGTCTAAAATTTACATACTGTATTCGCACAAATGACAAAATCGTAAAGGAATATTGTATAATATTTTATATTCCTATAATTTTATTTTACATAATACCAAATACAATTTTATAAAACCTAAACATAATAAAAGTAATTCGTTCAAGGAATCTTCGTCCATACTAGATAAAAATCGTCAAATATTATGAAACTCCCACCATATTGACTCTATAGATAATAATAGTAACTTAATATTATTGTTTGTTTTTATTTAGGTAAAGTTGAAGTTAAAACAGTGTCGTCGGAATTATAAAATACAAAGACTCAATGAGCAACTCGGATGATGAATTCAAAACAGGTTCTGCTCCAGCTGATGTGGCTATGGAAAAACAGCAAAAAGACTACAAGCTACTGGATCATCACTACAAAATCAACAACAAAAATAAGAAAAAACATAGGGTGACCCCGTCGATAAAAAAAGAAAAAATGAATACTATTCGTCTGTTGGGAGAGCCACTTGTAGCGCACGGGCCTTATACTTTTTACGGTGCATTGGCATATCGAAAACGCGGCGATGTGACAAGAAGGAAATGTTGTTGTAACGATTTGTGTTCTTGTGACGATAACTCGTCGTCGTCATCGTGCTCTTCGTCACCGACAGCCCGTTCCGGGTGGTCCGTCATACGTATGAACCATTTCTATGCTGTCCGCCCGTGGTATAGCAAAAAGAACAGCAGTACCGACGAACGGCAACAATTACAACAGCGCCAACGTAATCAAAAGCATTCTTCAAAATTGGCCTCATCAAAAACAGCAGAACAACATCACTATCAACAATCTGTGTGCATAGGTGAACTAGAGCTATTGTGGCGTGACGACAGTGTGGTAACGGCCAACAAAATTACGACATCTTCATCAGGTAAAAAATGTGCAGGTATAACAACGTCGAACGGTAGCAGTATCAATGCGATGAAAAACAGAAATAATAATAGACACGTCGGTGTGACGGCCAGTTCAGACGATGATGATGGCGTTGGAAACAATAATTCGGCAGTTCCTCGACGTCGCATGCTACCCAGGCGTACGCGTCAACCGTCAGCAAAGAAACTCGAAGCCACAGAATCTTATACAGTGCCGACGTCTGATCAAAATCCCTTACAGCATTCGTCGAATCACCGCGGTCAGTTATCTGCACATTCTACCTCCGTGGTGAAGCCTGCCCTATCGACTTCAGTTGACCACTACACGCACGGAAACTTACTTTGCAGCGTTCGATTGTACGTAATGCCCGACCAGACGGCTACTGGTCGACTTAGTGGTGTACACGGCGAAGATGAGGTGTTGGAAATCAACCCTTGGGGAACTGGTGGAGGAGTGGACAGGTGGCCAGGCAATATGTTTGTCAACGGCGGTAACGGAGTAGGGGCTATTTACAACGGTGGCGGTGTTGACGATTACGGTTATGGAAGTGGAAGTCATTCGTCTGGAACACTCCCATCTGGTTGTTCGGGATTAGTTTTGCGAGCCGAAGATTTTGTGGAATGGGTTCGTGGTGGACTGATGAACGATGATGACGACAACGACGCACAGTCCGATGATGACGAATCATTGGAATCCGAGAGTGACAGTACGAATATTAAAGATCGAAAACCAAACATTAAAATATTGGAGCAAGAAGAACAGAAAAGTGGTGATACTTATGAAAACACTATAAAAGAGAAATATTTTACGAAATCAGTTATCGACGAAGCAGTAGAAGCGGAAGATGTTCCTTTGGCTGCTGCCAAAATTCATAAAAATTACGCCAGACACACGAAACACTGTTATCGGCATATTGATCGTCAACACCGGCCCGATTGCATTTTGAAAACCATTGGACGCGAAAATGACATAAAGCCAACTATAAACAAAGGTATTTATTCCTTAGGTGCTCCTTTTCCTCTTTATTACATTTTGTATCATGTAAATATTTATTGCTATTTAGTTCCACTTATACCTATATAATATGTATATATACCTATATATAATAATATGCATTATTTTTTATGTACAGTAGATGAAAAGAGTGGTGCCAATGATGGAAAATGCTATTGCTATTGTTGTAAACGTCGTCGTCGCAACTATCAATGCAACAATAAGGAAACTAAACTCAATAGCGGTAAACAACGATTGGTGGTCATGAGCTACTCACGGTACTGTCGATATAGGGCTCAATTACAACGTAAATGCGAAGAGCAACTCACTGAAAAAGATAAGGTCAGCATGAACAAGGATACTAAAAGGATTGCATCATCTACATCTCGAGGAGTTGACACTTTGAGTACAACTCGTGTACTTTTTTGCCGAGATACCTATGATTATCCGGCTGAACTTCTTTTGGAGCCTTTTAATGCACAACAAAATCATAAGCCAAACACTAATGTGTTAGTCAACCATATGGGTATGTGTATACATTATTATATTATTTTATGTCAGGGGTGGCCAACTTGCAACTCATGTCTTATTTACAAAAACAAAATTTATTTATTATTATTATGAATTTTAATTTGTTTGGTATACATTTATAAAAGTAAAAATAATGTTTTTATCGTATATAAATTGTGGAATACAGATAAATAAATAACAAAAATATAATAAATAAATATGATATATAAATAAAGAATAAAATATAAACATTAAGCTAAATTCGGTTGTGTGGTATTTTTTTTTTTTTGTAAGTTTCTTAAGATCTGGTTGCATTGATATAAGAGTAGTTATGAGTTATTCTGAGAGATGATCATCAGTAAAGCTTGGATATTAATGACCAAAATTTCTTTAAAATATGCAATTATATTTTTTTTAAATTATTTTATTTTATTTATTTTCAACAGAATAATGTATCAAATATACCTATTTTTTAACAAATATATGCAAAGAAGGTGTTTAAATTAATTTAAAATAATTTATATACTCTTTAATCGTACATGTATTAAATATATACATTTTTTAAAAAATTACATATGCAATGCTTGAAAATGTCAAATATGCAAGTATACGCGAAATATATTTGAAATCTAAACTTAATGAATCAAATTTGTATCATATTCGAGTATAATTCGCTAAAAAAATTTGCAAAGTCATAAACATCGGAACTCTAATCATCAGTTAAATTTGAACAATATTTTGATTGTTGAATAAAGGGATTCATAAAAATATTTCAATTCAAAAATACACATTCATTTTGAGCACTATTTTTAAAATTTGGGCATTTTAAAATAGAAACATGCTTCCAAAATGTCAATAAAGGGGGACAATTGTTTTTAAACTGCTTAACAATTTCATTTGCTATTTTGAAATCTACGTTATTTTTACACTAGGATGAGGTTGCATAACTATACAAATTTTGTCCAAACCATATTTCTGGCATTCCTATTAACGCCATTACTAGGATAGGATATTAGAGACTGGTGTTCTATGACATTATCAAAAATGGATTTTCAAAAATCTGAATGGAAGCTTTAAAACCTTTAAGTCTCAAAATCAGTTTATAGAAATTCATGTTTGAGTACATAATCGTTATAATTAATTGGTATATTTGATAATATTAAACACTACTTAAACACTTAAACATGATATGATGAAAATTATCTTCTATAAAAAGTTTTAGTTCATTTCAAAACATTTTTTGAAAATTTTTTACTAAATATTAATATATTTTTATTCATGTTGGCCACTCCTATTATAAAATCCATACTAAATGATAATTATTTTTAAATCAATATGTATCATTTATATATTATTTAAATATTTGAATATGTTTCTAATTTGTTTTGTGATAGCATCGAGACACCGTGAAATAATAAAAGAACATCATTTTTGATATTTGTTGTGGAATAAAAAATGTTATCAAATATAGAGGAATTGGCATATAAAAATTATAGAAAAAAAATAATCAAAAGTAACTCAAAACACCTTTTTAACATAGCCAGTGATATCAGAAATTTTTAATTGAATAATAAGCAATGCGCTCAACGCTTATGCTCCTATAAAAAGTCTCATATAAAAGAAGATAGTGGCCACCAGTTCTTATCAGACTTTCAAAGACCACTATTTAAGATCTACATTGAAGTTATCTTACAACTCAATAAATTACTATCCACAATTGTCCTTTAAATTAATTTATTATAAATTCAAATAAAATGAATATCTAAATTACCCGGTTTTTATATTGAGGCAGGTTTTTATTTCCTTCAGCAGGCATTGGTTTAGCCTGAAAAGTTCTGTCTGTACTACATTATTCAGAATTGGAAACCACAGCCTACGAGATATTTTTGATCAAGATTTGTTTTAATAATCTACACAAACATAACTTTGTAATATTATATAAGAATAAGCTTGTAGCCTATAAGTGCATTTTCAATTTTTAATTGTGAGGGCTGGATAATTGTTTGTATTGCAGAAAATGAATGTTCATTTGTAGCTGAACTGAACTGAAACAAGAACTGTGAAAGCCACTTGTAACAGAGTATATAAATTCCGACAAACAGATTTATCTGATAATAATTTCTTCTTCGAATCTTCTAAATCAACATCTTTATTCTTATTAATATGAAGAACACAGTTTTTGCAACCATTATTTCTGATTTAAGTATCACAATATAAATGTTACATAGTTTCTACAAAAAGACAAATAATATTTTTGTTTGTATACTACCTAAATTATATATTTTTTTGAAAATTCTTATTATTTTGTTCTGGTATATTATGAAAAATGAACTTTTAACAAAGCTCAGCTTTTTGAAACTATCTAGCTTTTACCATTTGTAAGCTTTCAGATAAAAACTGTTTTTTCATGTTTATTAGTGTGCTATCCAAGATATTAATATATTTAACCTTCCAGATATTTGTATTGTTTTATTATCAGAAGTGACAATTTGTTCAGTTTTTGTAGGTGAGGTTGTAGTTACAAAATAAGATTTTAAATTATTAGGTTCTCTCCTTAATTGGTTATCAGTATTGTACATTATTTAAATAAAATTTTATTTAAATGTATTGTTATTCAGGTGAATTTTTATTAATCATTCAAAACTGATTATTGAAATAAAATGTATTCGAATAATTTTCAAACATAATTTTGAGCTTTATACAAAACTACTGCTGGGGTACAATACTTTTCTTGTTTTTTGCATTTAATTGAAACAATATAAAATGTACAATAGTGTAATTTAATAATACAAGACCAACCAATATTTTAATATTTAGATATTTTAAATTACCAACCAATGTTTAACCAAATAAAATAAACAATAATTATTCGAGTAATAATGTTTAAAAATTAATCAAATAATTATCTAGATCATGATAGATTTGCATTTAAATTAAACATTTCCATCCAAACAGCACTAAATTCAGTTGGATTCTTGGGTAACACTAATAGACAAACATGTGATTAATAGCCAACCAGACAACATTGGTACAATAAGGTGGCCAATAAATACAACTATTATACTATCTTATGATTTATAATATTTAACACTATGCAGCATATTGTACAATGGAATAATTGTACTATTATACAATATTGTACAAGATTATTATTTATTTAAACACCAAGGCTCAATTACAATATGGTTTAAGTAATTTAATTATTTTTCAATTGTATAAAATAAAAAAACTTACAAAAAATACATTTAAGGTTAGAAATTGCACACTGTCTAGAAGCCAATAGTTTAATTAAGTGCTGACTTGTCGGAACTGGCTGGCTTCACTTTCGGAACATATACAGTTTAAACTAGGTCCTCTCCATATTACCACCCTATAACTCTCCAGCTTATATGTCATCTATCATCACAGATAAATTTAGGAACACAGAAAGTATGTTTTGAATAATATAAATGTATAATATAGAAGCGATACTTGGTCAGTTGATCGATATTTGTTTACCTGTGATCTGAAGTATGATGCTTGATGTTAACCAACCTTTGTATGAGAAACGTTGAACTCATTGGTGTATCTATTCTTTTGAATTTATATTATTCATTATTAAGTTTAAATGGTTTCACAAATTAATTATTATAATTAATAAATAATTATACAAAGTCTCTAAAGCCTGATAATATTGAGATTAGTAGACATGATATTGTTATGGTCAAAACAAAACAAAAATATATAAGGTATATACCGCGTTTATAAGCATAGTGAGTTCTTCTCATACTGTGAATAAAAAAAAAACTAGAGTTAGTTAGTAAAATATATTTATACAATATTTTATACAAACTAAATGCTTGCAGCTCCTAAACTCAAAGGTTGGCCTTCTTATCCTGCATCATGGATGTCGTTTAGATGGAATCGAGTGCGCCGTCGTCTGCGCCACTTGGAACGCTTAAGTGGTAGCCATGAAGACCGATTGAAACGTCTTCGGCGCAAAAAGCTCAAAAAGAAATGCCATGGGCGACAAAATGGAGCTGGTGGAGCAACAGCTGTTACAAATATGAACTATTCATCATCAACTGACGATGAGGATTCAGACGATTCTGATTCTGACGAAGTGTCATCAGCCACTAATGAGGCAGCCACAAATACTACCACTACAGCATCAACATCGGATTCAGATGGTGCTCCACCAACAAAACGCCGTAATATCTATACTACAGCAGACCGACCACAAGTCGACAGACCACATGTTGGTATATATCCAGTCTCGCAGAAACATGTGAAACCTAAACAACCTCAGCAACAGCCACAACAGCAGACCAATCATCGACCTAGGCAACTGGCGATGATAAATCAAATTATTAGCCAGACCCAGCGTCAACAACACATGCTTGTATTTGAAACTGAAGAACATAGACAGGAAAGAGAACAGGAGGAAAGACAACGCCGCTGGCTGGTTGATGCTTTGCGAATGGGCGGGTTGGAAGTAACATTAGTGCCCTTAAATAGTTCCGGTAGTGCCAACAACAAAAAGAAAGATTAAACCTCTACATTTACCCTACCTCTTTAAACAAAATAAATTATTCCATAAAAATTTTTATATGTAGCTTAGGTAATATATAAATGAAGACAATTTGTTTGTGTGTGTAATGAAACAAAATTGATTTTTGTTTGCTATGTTTTCAATTACATAGTTAGACATTAGAATTCAGTGTGTTAATGCATTCAATTTAAATATTTGTGTGTATACATTTCTGATTATTTTTGTTCCCTAGTAGGAAATGTGTGTTTGTGTGTTTGTGTGTGTGTGTATGCATGCGTGTTTTACCAAAATATTTAATAATTTATTTTCAATGCATAAATATTATATAATAAGCTGTATAATATTATGTAATTGTTTTAATAATAATAAATCAAATTTTAAAAATTAATGTTTATTATTATATTTGTACAGTTGAATATAATATAACAAATATGATGAACACTAAAAGTGTTCTATTATGAAATTTTAAAAGTGTAAATAATAGAAATAATAATAGTTTTCTTGTCCGTAACAACCAAATTATCATACCTATCAATATCAACAATGTAACCCTTGAATAAACAAATATAAATAAATAAGCAATTAGATTTTCACACCAAATATTCCTAAAACCCCCTATTTTACCCACTTAAGGGTTGAATTTTCAAAAATCCTTAAAATTAGTTTAAAGAGACTTATGACGACACAAAAGTAATGGGTCTTGTCAGACCCGTAGTGACTGAAATAATTTACGATTTACGTACCTATTTACTGAAGAATTGTAGAATACCTACCTAAATAAAAATCTACAATACTAAGTTATCCTTTATTACTATATGTATGTACATTATTATATTGTAAGTGACGTATATCTTATATAATACATCCAGTCGTTAACATAATATTATAGCGTCGATGAAATGTAAAATTAAAAAGTACATATTTAATTAATGTAAAAATTGTATTTTATTTATTTATTTAATTTAATTTAATTTAATTAATTAAATTCAAATACAATTTATCCCACTAAATAACGGACACATCTGAATAGCGGACAAAATTTCAGCGACCGAGTGTCCGGTATTTAGAGGTTTCACTGTAGTGGTATAAATGAATAATAATTAATACCAATAGGTATATATGCAGAGTGATCAATTTATCATAAGACACTCATTATCTCGGAAAATATAAAAAATGTTCGACATTTGTTTTGTAGACAATTTTAGAAATAAGCAGCTCTGCAATTATACATGTATGTTATTTTTGTCATCCTAATTTTTGAGTGTGAAAGTACTGTCTACTTTTTATTTTAAAATGGCAATCTATATTAAAAAATCCATAAATAGATAGAGTAGTAGTTAAATTAAATGTTGGTGTTTAAATTTGTATTTTCCATCAATCCGTTGACGAAATATTCCATTTTTTATTTCAGAACCCCTTAAAATAATAATACGAATACAATGTCTTTATACAGGTAACGCAGGTATTGTATTGTCCAGTACAAATAAGAGTAGGAGGTTTAACTACATCCCCAATTTTATGTTTAGGTATCTAATCATAATTTGTACAATAATCTCGAAATTGTATACTATAAGCGATAAAAAAAGGACATTTGTTTCTACGTTATCCCCTGGTATTGTTACAGCCGAAACAAACGAAGCACAAAACATATTTAATAATATTAACTATGATGTAAATAATTCGGTCGAATCAATAATTGGCTAGTTGTTGTAGGTATTTTAATATTTGAGATACGATCATGCAAGTAGCCATGGGAGGGGTCCATAGGGTTTAGACACCCTCCTGAAATTTAAGCTTCTCAAAAAAAAAATCAAATGGTACGATTTTCTACCGATTACTTTTTAATTTATTATTCCGAGACAATTATTGGTAGTTGGCAAACAATTTTATGTTAGCCCCTCCCCCCACCTAATAAAAATCCTTGCTACGTGCTTGGAGACGATATACATATTATACATATTACAATATTTATTATGTATAGTATTATAATTTTAAAATCGGATTTTATAAAACAAAAAAAGAAATTGAAAAATCGAAAACACCATTTTTATACAGAACGGTAAAAGCTAAAAAGTTTGTACGTAATCGGTAATTGCGAGCAAGCATCTTTATGTAACCAGATGTTGGCAACCTTGCTGAGTGTCAAGCTCGATTGAATAACTCGCGATTGGAACAAAATATTGTTGCGCAGTAACGTTGACCTTTCCCGAAAAAAATCGATCGAATGTTATATTGTAAGGTAGTTAGTCCGTTGCCTTGACAACGATATAAGTTAGAACTTAGGGGAGCACAGATCAATACTCGAGTGATGCCGATGTAGTAGTGCACCGTAGCCAACACGACGAGAATAGTAATTTTATAATATGAGTAAACACTCACCCTCTCACCACGCCAAAAGTCAAACCTACTTAATTTTATTTCGAGACACGAAAAATACTGGTGTAATATACAGAGTGATCTATTTATCACGAACCATCGATTTTTGCCGAGATTTTAAACAAATTACTATTACCATTACTGTTTTTTAAATCATTATAAAATCGTTTAAGCTTTATTTTTCCTAACATTTTTTTAATCTTTAACCGACTCCTTATACATTAAATTAGTACTTATCCTAACACTTTTAATTTTAAAATTCGTAAGCAATAATTCATTATTGAATACAGATACAAACTAAATATCAATATGCATCCTACCTTCTAACTTCACCCGTCCCCAGAACTTTTAAATTGAATTCAATATCCTTCTTACACAAATTTTTAAAATCGTAAATCAAGATTTAAAAGATTTTTAAAAGTAATTTATTTAAAATCATGATCAGCTCCGCCACTATAAATAAGTATAAGTGTAGGTTTAAGTACTATGTAGCCATCTATGTATCGTAAATGGGATGTATAGGGTAAATATAAGATGTGTTTTGGTAATAATATTTTTGGGAGTTTTATAAGTATTTTTGATTCGTTGCGTATAGTGAGGAGGGTCTATCTATTGGTTTAACTTTGATCTGTGCTTTTTTTTTTGTATGTGTTTGTGAACCTCTTTCTACCAGAAATCAAGTAATCAATATTCTTAATAGTTGATATCAAAATAAATGGTAATTTTCACTTTAAACTGGTTATACACTACGCGTTTCGAACGTGATTAAGACGTTGCGATTTTAAAAACAAACGTGCCATGTAATAGAAAATAGAAAATAAGTAGATATCTAATTATAGATATTGACTTGAGTAATAAAAAATTAACTGAAAGACAAGTAAATCTAGCAAATCAACGTTCCAATTCAAGTGTTGACGACTACTATAACGACTATAACTATAATATTTATATATTGCCTAAGTTTTTTTTTATGTAACAACTAGCTGTCCCGCCCGGCCTTGCCCGTGCCAAATTTTATTATCTTTTTACCCATATTCCTTTTTGGTTTTGACAGTGGAAAGTGGAAAGTGGGTAGTCCACCTTCGGCAAACTAAAAGTATACTGTTATAGCATATATTTTTAAATTTTAAATTACTGTTTGCCTTAAGCATTAAATATTTCTGGATACACCACGTTAAGTATCTCGCCTTTTGGGGCCAGTAATTTTTTTTTTGCATGTGACACGTGATAGACCTACATACAATTGACCATAGGAAAAACATTGAACAGTTAGGTCTAAACTTTAAACCAGCAACATTTAATATTTGACCTTGTGCCTTATTTATGGTCGTAGAAAAACATAGTTTCACGGAAAATTTGAGCTATTTAAACTGGAATAATAGATTGGTTGATATCATTGGTAAGACCATTTCCCAGCTCCACAGCCAGTAAGAACCATACATTTAAGCAGACAGTTTTTTTATAGATTTTATTTTCAATCTAGTGCGTTATTAATTACCATAAATAAGTTTTGATCAACCTTTTACATTTTTGTCTATAGAGTATATAAAGACAACGTTTATAATACTAATGCAATGGTATCGAGGTCAAATATCAGTCATCATTACAATTTGTACTAAATATATTATTGAAAACAAATATTACAAATTAAAAAACATGTCCGATTAACCAATAGTAACCAATATACTATTATTTTTATCTGAAACCAATAGTAACCATAAAATAAAGAAAATATATTATCATTTAGCATTTATTTCATCACCACCACACATTCCTCTCAAATCGTAACCTCTGCAACCTCTGGTTGGTACATCTAATTGGTGACATTTTGTTGAACCAAATTGCGCTGAACTGCAATGAACAAACACTTCTCAAAAAACTCACTCAACAAAATCAAAACTGGATAAATGTTCAGATAGAATAGACTGTACACTAAGAAATGAATAAATAGTTCATAATTACCACCACACCAGTACATGGATTTCATTTTTTTGTTATCCATGTTACCACCTCCAATTCAAAAAAAAAATTTTAATTTCTGAACTAAAATTACTTATAACCTGGATTTAGGGGATGGTATTCAATAGAGGATGAATTTCAATACCTATTAACCTTCTTTGGACGATGGGGAACATTTTACAAAAATCTCCATTGAAATTGGCAAAGCCGTTCTCAAGTGATGCAATGACCAAGGAAAATGGGGATTCATTTTTATATATATAAAGATTAGAAGGAAGATTTTTACTCATGCTAAAATTTTTGAAGATATGTTAAATTATTGTAGTAATTATTATTAATTTGAATTACAATTTATAGTACTATAACATTAAAAATGAATCATTCAGATAAAAAATGAGTGTCCAACTATATTATTAAAATTCAAGCTATCATTATTTATTTTATACACAATACACATGTCATATTTTATTGAATTTCAACATTTATTTTCCTTCTAATGAAAAAATATCATTCAAAAAATTAATTGAATTTGATTTGCTTAGTTTGAATGTGAATAATTAAATTTCTGAATTTAAATTGTGGAAAATAAAATTTGAATGAACAAACAATATTCTAAAAACTGGAATTGAAGCAATAAAAAACTATAATATCAATATATTTTTACTAATGTGGAATTCATTTTTATAATACTATGCATACTTCCCATTTCTAGTGGCGAACTGGCCCAGATGAAGAGTGGAATAAATGCACAAGAGTCGCAACTGTGAAAGGCCTCTTGGACCTTGTCTACTTTTAATAAAAACAAATTGTATACGTATTATATTTTTTTATTCGATTATGCCATTAAAATTTTTAATTTACAATATTATAGTCAATAATCGATTCCCTGTGAATAATTCACTTTTACGTAATACGAGTATTACAACACACAATCCTGAGACACGAATATTTCTACATTATATTATTTACTTGTAATATTTAAATATCTACTATTTAATAATATAGTAAGTATTATTTATTTATATTATAAATTATCATTATATATATTTATATATGTAATATATATTATCATAATAAAATTATAAAATATAATATGTGCTATGCTACTACTATTGTAATTCAACAAATTGCGTATTTGCATTGAATGCAAATTATATTAATTTGTTAATTGAAAACTAAAACATCGTTCAGAGAAACCCAGTTAGCTATAATTGTAGTATTTGTCAACAAAATGTTAAGTATATGAATAATAAATATAATTATTATTATTCACAAAAATAATAAATACTTAATCTAGGTATCTAGATACTTTAAAATCCTTTAAGTTTAGCAGGGAAAAATTTTTACTCAAGAATTGTATAAGTTATAAGAATATTTAACTATAATAATATAGTATGTATATTTATAATTTGCATACATTAAATTTTACACAACTTATTATTTAGCATGAATGAGTGAATACTGTATAGAAAATGAAGAGCGATCCGTAGATGAATGTGTGTTAACAGCCATGTGATGACAATGAAGATACCTAATAAAGAAAAATATTTTTTTAAAAATCTGATTTAGGTAATAATTATTGCTCTTTGTGTGTTATGATACTAATCTCACATCACTTTTTATTACTTACTTATTTTATAATTATGTCACATTTTTCTCTATTTAGGTCCCAAATTGAGTGAAACGTTTTTAACTTTTTAAATTCTGAGTGTAGTGAAGAATGTATTGAATTTACTAAGATGTTTATTTTTAAAATTTTTTTTTTTACTGTGTACAAAAATTTGACTAGAAATCTTACTCAGATATATTTCTGAAAAGAAATGTGGTCCAGATAGTACTTTTGGGAGGTCATTTTTTGATTTTCCTAGCGGCTTTCCTAATATTTTGGAAAAACCAAGATAAAACTTAAGAAAAATGGGAAATTTACGAAAATAATGGTTTAATTATTTTTCAATTTTGTTAGAATTCAGTTAAAAATATTCGTAGACATAAAATTTAGACAAAAATTTGTCTGTTCTAAATGTGGTTAAATTTTCAGAAAATTTAAGTCATTTTTAGGTATTTATAGACATTTTAATTTTGCGAATTTTATTCAGTAGGTACTGTACTCTGTGGTGAGATTGTTAGACTTACCAGAAATTTAATAGGAAGTTCATTAAGTCTTACTTAGTGGTTAAAAAAAGAAAATTTGGGTTTAATGCAGTATTTTTTTTAAAAGGTATTTTGACAAAAATCGTTGAGTAAAAAGTTACATGGAACAAATCTAATTTTTTTTTTTTTGAATATATGTTAATTGCCAATTTAAGGATGATGGTGAAGTCAGAGTTGAGCGAACTGACTAAGTTTCGAAATTATAGCTTTTTTAAGTCCTGATATTATGTGGATATTATGTTATGTTAAATAACTAAATATTGTCTTCCAGTCTTCAATAATGCATGTTTGTCATAACTGAATAGTTACACATACCTAATTTCATCTTAGTGTTCATGAGTTCAAACCCATGTTTTCGAAAATAAATGTTTTGAATTTTTTTTTCTTTTACCTAAACAAGGAAAAAACAAATGCATTTTTGGTTCCCAGTTATGTATAACCATTAGACTATGACAAACATTCTTTAAAAAATAAAATATATTTATTTAACATAACATATAATGTCCGTATAATATCAGAACTTCAAAAAGCTATAATTCTGAAACTTCAGTTTCTCAATTCTGACTTTATCGTCGTTCTTAAATCAACAATACACATATGTCAAAAAAAAAATTAAAATGTTTATAAATAACTCAAAAATGGCTTAAATTTATTGAAAATTTTACAATGTTTAGAAAAGGCAAATATAATTTTTCTTTACAAATTTCAAGTCACTACGAATATTTTTAACTGAATTATAACAAATAACAAATTTGAACAAATAACAAAAGCATTATTTTCATAAATTTCTCGTTTTTTTACAGTTTTTTCCACTTTTTCTTTTTTATTGGGAAAACCGCCAGGAAAATCCAAATATGACCTTTATAAAGTGGGATGCAGTCAATTGGCAGTATGAAATTGGTTGTTTGGAAAATTGGTCACGGAATATTTTCATTGCAACAAGTGATTACTGGTTAAAGAATAATATAATAATAATAAATATTGGTCGTTTTAAATATAATATGTATAATTTGCAAAAATAATAATGTGTCAACAAAAATAATGTGTGTGAAAACTAAAATAATGTTAAAATAAATGTATAAATATGTTTAAATAATAATTTTTTATATTCTGTTATACTTCCATTATAAACTATGATGTCTAGAATAAAATCTGTTTCGACATCACATAAAATAAATATTTAATGCCAAAATGATGCCTTTTGGTTTTGATGAATTGTTTAAATGATAGTCGCCCTTTCCAAAGTACTAAACTTTCATTAATATCTAATTTTTCAAAAGGAATCATAGCTTCTTTGAAATTTTTAGTTATTTCCTTCAAAGGCATACAAACTTTTGCAAGTCTGTCTCTCTATACTTGATCTTCATTATGACTGAAATGAAGAATTTGCAGTAAAATCTGGTACCTATTGAGACTCAAGTGTTTCCCAAATATTAGTTGATATAATACAAGGTCCATGAACCAGTAGTCTGCTAATTCTAATTTTTTATTCCTGGCCATAAGCATTGTTATTGCTAAGAACACAAATATTTCTTCACAATCAGTATCCACCCATTAATTGACTCTAATAAAATATAATATTTTTTGTAATAACTTGAATAATATGTAACTTATAATATTACATAATATGCTTTCCAAGAAATATTTTGAAAAAATATAATAATATATCAAATTAAAACTATAAATTATAATATAGTTACAGCCAGATAATTATATTACAGTTTATAATTATAATATATATATTTATTATAATTGTATAATAAATGCAAAACATATTCTTTGGATAATGATATCCATAAAATATACACAAAAAAACTTTAAAAATTATTTACCTAGAACCAGGTGTTGCATCGTCAATTTGTTGGCAGTAAGGATTTGTCTTAAAAGCAACCTTTCCTAATAAACTAGGAGTAACAAATGCCTCAAAAAAATCTAAAAAATTTGATTGTTATTGTAATTCAAGTACGGCTTTTTTTACACCAATCTAAAGAAAAAAAACATAAGTAATACAAAATATTATATAAATATGTTAGGTAGGTACTTTCAAAGCATCAAAATCATAAACTTTTGGTGTAAAGTTTCCATTTCTCTTCCATTTCAAATTTTGTATGCAAGGTTAATTTTTTTTTTTTGTTACATTACATTATTGTGCACAATAGGTATATTTTGAGGACCATCATCCAAATTGTTGAATTGTAAATCTAATAAAAAAAATATTGGAATATTATTGCTTGTTGTGTAGGTAACGTTTGCTTATTTGGATAATAAATAAATAAATAATACCTAGTATGTTGTGTAAAAAATAATAATGTAAGACAAATAAAACACCTACCTTCTAAATTATCTTCTTCAACAAAGTTAATGAAATCAAGAAAATCATCATCCGAATCAATGTCTCGTAACACTTCATCAAGACTTTCAGCAATTTGAGCGTCCGAAAGTATTTTATATTTTGTTTTAGCAAAAAAAACTCTTAAAATCGTACTTGTGTACAAACTTTGTAAGAAAAGTTATCATGATTATCTTAGAATCACACTTTATAATAATAATACCAAATAAATATCAACAATAAAGCAATAAACATTAATATTATAGTCTATTTATAATTGCCATAGATTGTAACTAGCTGCTAGCGGCCGTTATGTAATTGTTGATAACGCGTCACACTGCACTCAATAATTTTCTTTCACAGTTTGGGATGCACTACTTTAAATATAAATTTAAAATCATCATAGAAACCAAATAAATGAAAGTAGAAACGAGTTCTTCTTAGTGTCGTTAAATTCGTTATTGTTTTCTTCGGATAATGAACAATTTGATATACTGATAAAGTATTCCGAAATCATTTGAATGACAAGAACGTAATAGTACGTCGGCGGCAGTGAAAGGATTAAAAAGAATAAATAATTACAAATTATGAGCTATCCCTGATATATATTCATCATATGTTTTACTATTAAATGTTCTGTATATTTTATTTATTCTCTTAGCCGTGTTATTATATATTTTCCGTTTTCCAGGGGTTTCTGGCTTCTGCTCTAGTAGAATATTGAACCATTTTCAGACGGTTTAGCTTTTCTTCTTTTTGTAGGGCTCTTGAAAATTTCCAAATATTTGGGTGAATAGCATTTAATATAGATGAAAATCCATTTTGCCATTTTTCTACCGAATTATTAATTTTTAGATGGTTATATATTCATTAGCACAGCAATTCCAAATTGTACGTGAACATTTTTGATTTTTCCTTTTCCCGTTTCTGTCCATTTTACCAATCCATGTTTCTTCAAAATAGTCAAATAATCATGATAAAAAATTACCCCCATTGAATTGACCCGAAGACGTCTCTGAGCAATACTATTAACCGAGCTGCACTCAGAATCTTTTTTTGTTGCCAATGATATAAATTTGCTTAAGTACCTACAGTTATACATTCAATTTCCCTTAATATCCTACCTTCCCAACTTCTCATCCATAACAATGGTCCACTCATTGTACGAAATATGTCCATTTTTTTTCTTATAAATCATAAATATTAAATTTAATTATTTCTCCCCCCCCATATTCAAGGTTTGGAGACACCACTGTATTAAAGGTCCACTTTGGTAATGTAATCACGCATATAGTGGTAACTCGATTACTTAAATACTATACACTCCACACGATCTACACTGCACATGATGTTTTAGTAGGTAGGTACTAAGGTTTATAGAATATATATGTAAGTATTTTATAAAGTATAAATCTTGGGTAAATACTACGAGTACAGTCTAAAACTGGTACTAGGTAGGTAGGACATACTGTTCAATATTATATACAAGGGCGTCATTTTGGTGGGGGTGGGGGGGGGTGGAAAGCACAGTTTGCGGTTGCATCCTTTAATTTTAAAATAGTCCCAATTAGCCTGGTTAAATAATGCATCATTTTTATATAATTAATATTAAATTATATTTTTATATTAACAATATTGGTATTTTACTGTTAATAAACAAATATCGGGTTATGAATAGTAACTGAGTACCTAAACAATGAATGTATCGTGTATTTTATAATTTACCAGACGTACCCGATACCTACAGAATACAGATAGAAATAAGAAACTTATTCACGGTCAAAAGTTGAATAACTTTATGGTTAAACGGTAAAGGAAACATCGAACTTTACCAATTACAATGGTATCAAATGAATGATTTGTACATAGATGAAAAATATAAAATTATATTTACGCAATTTCATGGGCGATGTTTAAAGGCTAAATAATCTTATGATGTTAAATGTTGAAAAACAAAATGTAAATAATATCAATATAGAAAAAACTATAGATGTATTTGCTGGACTAAAAATCGCCAGCATTTATATCTTCTTATATAAATATACATATTTTTTTTTTTTGGAGCGTTTACTAGTACAAAAGTTACAAATAACATTGTGTGCTTTTCTTCTTTTTTTGTGTAGCATTTCTCATCTTCAATAATTCATATTTGTATGCATTAATCATTGGTTTTCACAGGTATAGTATCAATTATTTATTATTTTTTCGACTTTAAATAGCTTTTTATTATTTATGATTATTGCGATTCATAATCTATCGAAACAATTAAAAGCAGAATAATATACATATGGTACGTAATACCTTTATTAATTTTTATGTGGCCTTGTGAAATATTTATAATGGCCTGCTTGAAATCTCGCACACCCCAAAAAATACTAAAATGACGCCCCTGATAATATCTGGGTATTATTAATTTCGTTCTTACGTCTGGTAACTCAGAAAGATTTTCTTTGTGTATACTTACTTACTAAATTATATATGAGAGAACTCCGTCCAAGGGCGCTCGCAGGGGGATGCCAGGGAGGGCCATGCTCCCCCCTTGCTATTTTAGTTAACATTAAATATTAATTGTTTTATTACTTGCATGGCTTAAATAGTTAAGCCATGATTACTTGTAAGTAGTAAGTTGTAAAAAAAAGTCTTATACTTTAAACTTTGCCCCCCCCCGGTTCTGTGGGCGCTCTTGACTCCGTCATCCCGGGACACCACCACCCAAAAAATTACTCCGAAAACAATAAGAAAAACCGTAGAGCTTATAGTAAAATTCAATAGGTACGCTGATTACACATTAGTAGATTAGACCTCCCAGAGTATGGTACAAATCGTAGTTCGTACAAATGTGAAAACCTTATCGCCTATCAATGTTTTCATAACAAACAAGATGTATCATGAATATACGATAAGATTTTGGTAGTATTCATTGTAGTAGTACCTATCATACTCTGCGATCCAATAATTATTTCACTCTTTATATCAAAAGAGCACAATTATTACATAACCTATATTTGTTTTAAGTTTATAACGTGTATTAGTGGTAACGTATGATTCGAGAACAAGCTTTATATTCCACATTTCCTTACTGAGGTGGCCGAAAATTCTCTTATTTCATTCCGTTTGTCAACAGTCAGTTGAATCAAATTTTTAATTATTAATTATCAGCATAATAAATTTGTTAGAAATATAAAATACTTGAAGTTTATTTATCCCGTCTAGTTATTACCAATGTAACTTTAATATTTCATTAAATTGTACAGTCACAATGGAAATGCATCAATCAACTCACGCTATTGAGGAAACTGAAGGAGTTTCAGTTTCAAATAATGATAAATGGGCTACATATTCTTCTGTAAGTACATGCACTATTTCTGTAGTTCAATAGTAATTATATTATTGTATATTCTTGTTTAGACAAACAATTATGATAAACAAAGCCAATCAGCTAAAAGCTTAGTTTTAAAGAAGAAAACCAAATGTTTAAAAAATGTATCATTTCAAACTGAGAAAAAAAGTAACATTTTTGAAATAACTATTAATATTGTCACTAATATTTTGGCATACACCAAATACATCTATTATTTATAATAATTACTTGATCTCCTTTTTAGAATTAACTACCGTGTACTTACATATTATTATGTCTCTGGAAGTCAAACACTCTTTCTTATTCCATTTCCTTTGGTCATAACAATCCAATCCAAATGCTACGCACCCTTAATGATGCCTATATTATTTAATGGTAGTATTCTTCATTCTTTATCCTCTTTATTTACTGATTCTTATCAGTGTTATAAATATAAAATATCATCAAACTTTGTACTATGATACAATTATATATGTTATTCTTGTAATTGTCAGCAGTTGTAATATATGTGAAATAAGAGCGTTTTCAGACAAGACACTTTGTGGCCGGCCATTAGAATCGCGCTACAAGACACAAAAAGTGTTTCATGTGTGAGCGTCTTTCACACGAGACACTTACGTACGTACGTGAGTATCTGATTCCATACAATTATTATTTATTTTTTACTCAACCATGGAAGTAGAAGAAGCTCTACTACTAGCTCTATTGCTTAAAAGAAGACATAATAAAAATAAAAAAAAAAAAAGGCTCCAGTGGGTGCATCCTATTGTTGGAAATCAAAACTGGTGAAACTCATACTTAATAATAATATAATGATTTTATTAAATACTATTAAATAAATAAGCACTCCTGAAACTGTACACTGTACAACTCTGCTGTTATTTGAATACGTGTGTCATCTGAACATTCTAATTCAAGTTAATATATTATCAGAGGTTCAGACACAGTGTCCGGTGGCTGACTGGGACGAAACATGCCAATTTGATAGCACGACACACACTCCGTGTCTGTGTCTCATGTAAGCGTATATTTATAGTAATGTTATCTTAGTCGCGCGATTCTTTTCAGACACAAGTAGCCGGCCACAAAGTATCTCATCTGAAAGCGCTCTAAAATAAATAATTTTCTAAAGTCCTATTCATGGTTTCAATGATACAGTTGATTTAGACCAGTGGTTCCCAAACTTTTACAGCCATAGCACCTTTAAGAAAAAGTTTGTTTCGTAGAACCCCAATATCTCTAACTTCAACTGAACACAAATTGTTCAATTATTTAATTATTAAAAAAAATTATTTTAACAAAATATAATTAATTCAATTTTATAATATATGTTTACTTTTAATAATTTTAATGTGATGAATGGAATTGTTTTATGGTTAGATTTGCAATAGCTTTAAAATTGGATCTTATATTTGGAAATTTAATTTTTTGGGTCTGGAGCAGCATCCAATCTATTTCTGATCTTAATTTTAGTATAAACATAAGAGGAATAACTAGTCTAACAACTGTAGGTTATTACAAAAGGTAACTAATAGGGTCAGAATAACTTTTTCAGCTAAAAATGATTATTCGTCCTAAAGTCCAATCCAAAATTTGTCTAAAGATTGGATTCAAATTTATGTTGTAAGGATAACATACTCTTTATTTCAATAAGGTTTTCATATTCGAACAGGGATAACATGACATTGTTCTTTTTTTATTCAGAATAGGATTATGTATCCAATAAATGTCATTGTAATTATCGGGAAAATACAGAGATAATGTTTTTTTTTATGTTTTCTGCTTTTATTTTGTTCCAAGTAGGTATAATATAAAATCATTTTCTCAATATTCACATAAATCTAGCTGAACTCTTGAGATTGTTCCACGGAACACACTTTGGAAATCACTGATCTAGATTCTAATGCACAATTATATATACAACTGTGATAAAGAAATTTAGGCTGAAGATATCGATATTGATTTAAAATTTACATTACTATTTATCATGACAAAAAGGATACGTATGATCATATTTCCGTTTAGTATGCAGATCAGTAAATTTTTTAATAAATAAAAGTTCAGGTTGAAGTCTGGCTTTTGGGATAGAAAAAAAAGTCAAAATATTGAAAAATCCCAATGGCATATATTTTCTGTGGGTCCCTTCTAACCAAATAATTGAATTTTCGATTTTCTCATATCCCGCAGAAAATTGATGGGTTTAAAAGTGGACATTCAAGGACTTGGAAAAATTATATTATTCATACATGCTGTTCGGCTCTCGGAGTTAAAACTAAACTTACAAATATCGAAAATACTTTAGTGGTTTCCTATGAGTATAATGTCCAAATAAAACGCTAAACAGTTATTAGAGAAATTGGAATGTTGGCATAATTCTAGACCAGTTCCCAATCTATATTTTTCAAAATGTGTGTTTTCGAGTGTACATTAAAAAAAAAGTTTAACAAACTTTATTTGAAAGTTATTAGGGAAACTTAATAAAGTTCAGGTTTTCCGTTTCGGATATTATTTGGAATTTAACGTTTTCAAATTTTTTTTTTTCCAAAATTTGCATTTATTAATGCTGAATCCATTGGTATAATCAAAAATTTCCTGTCATACTCTTATAATTTTTGTACATAAATCTTAAAAAATAGCATTTTGAAATTAATCCAAAATGTGGTGAAAAATATAAATTTTTTTTGTCATTATTATTTGTAGTTATTGATATATTGATAACAAAGTTTTTTATTAAAGTCGGAATAAGTCTATCAGGGTTAGTTTTAGAGTATTAAAAGTTAAAAGCGCTGTGTTTCACTGCTTTCATTCTGACAATTTTAATTGAAAGTAACCATGGTTAGAACGTATAATACAGTAAAGTATAAAATATGTATTATACATATGTTTAAAATGTACAGTATACATTTTTTTTTTTTTTTGTAATAACTGAACAGAAATTATTAGGTAAAATAATTGTCAATTGAATTTAATCATCATTTTATATATCTTATATTAATTATTAAGTTCATTTATTCTTTATTCTTTTTTAATAACTATATACATATTTATATAATACATTAATACCAAAAAATAATTTGTTTTGTTTTTATTTTATTCTAAATTTAAGAAAATTTATCAAATTGATTTAAATCAAATTGACTTTTAAAAAAAAAATGTTTTAGTTATAAAGTTTTATAAGTTTTAGTTGTTTTATATATGGTGTATTATATGTGTAACATATAAAATGTTTTATACATATATATTATCAACCCTGAAAATAACCCTTGAGTGTGACCACATTAGTCACCTATAGTGCTTTTCACTTTTCCTTGTTACCTACCTGATATGGCTTTGTACAACAAATTGAAGGTTATTTTAGATTAAAATTGTCTGAGTGATCACAGCAAAATATGATGCATTGCAACTTCAAAACTAAGCCAGATAGACTTATTTTCACTTCAATAAAAAACTTTGTTATCAAAATATAAATAACTACAAATAATAATACTGAAAAGTTCTATTTTTGATCATATTTTAGATTAATTCCAAAAATGCTATTTTTCAAGGTTTATGTACAAAAACTATAAAAGTAAGTATAATAGGTAAGTTTTAATTATACTAATGGATTAAGCATTAAAAAACATATGTTTTAAAAATAAAAAAAATTACGTGAAATGGAAAACCCAAACTTTATGAAGTTTTCTCCCATAGGTTACTTCCAAACGAAGTTCATGAGACTTTTATTACATTCTTAATGTACAAGCAAAAACACACATTTAAAAAAAATATTGCATAAGAAAAGTATATTAAGTGAAAAAATGTTTGAGTATAGGTATCAAAAAACTGTAAATATACCTATAGGTACCTATCTATTTTGTCATATTAATTATTATGACTTGTTTCTGTGGTAATAGTTTCATTGATTGTAAATACTTCGGTTATCACATTCAATGTGTGTAACCTATGTACCCAAAATTTTCTCTGGCATTAATGTAAAAACTTAATTTTATGATATAATGTTTATATAATAATTTTTACAGTTATCAATTGACAATTGTTTAATTAATTTTTAAATCATATTTGGATGTTCGAAAGAAATTGATATTATATCAAATTTTTCTCTAATGTATACCTACTAATGTGATTTTTGTATTCTCTTTCTTTTCAGTTCAACTAAAACTTAATCCCTAATTTCTATTATTAATAGTAATATGTATTAATTATCTAGATAAATCTAAAAAATCTAATAAAGAGAAAACCGTATTGCCAAACCTTGGCAATTGTCCAACAATAAGAAATGGAGTTGTATGTAAAGGTTCCTTAAAAGAATATCAAAAAAAAACGGGCAAACAGGACGTGAATGGCAAGGATTTGAAAATAACTTATTTAAGATGCCAAAAAAAAGGCTGCCAAACATACCACTCATTAAACAAAAAAAATATCATCAATAAATTAAGTAAGTTTTGATAGATGTATTATTTTTAATGAATTGTATTAATTAGTAGATAGAATATGTACCATTCGACAATTTTTGTTGGGTATATGGTATACACAGGAGTACCTTATGCTTTTGTTTTTCACAACCGTTGAATAATGTTTGGGGTTTCACAATTATGATCAAATACAAATAATATAAAACAATTTTGTTTAAAAAAACAGACATTAAGTGTATAATTAGTTTTATTTCACAACTACTTACACCAAGATCAGGTTTAAGCTGAAACTAAGTAGTTGTAAAATGAAACTAATTATGCACTTCATGTCTGTTTTTTTAAACAAAATTATACATTTAAATTAAAAGAGTCATAAAATCTCAAATATATAATACTAATAGTATGTCAAAATCCCAATTGTATTTAGTAATAAATAATAACCTCCTGGTCTCATTGTCTTACATTTATTTTAACTAATACGAATATGAATACAATAATTATTTAGTAGTAACAATGAAAGAAAGAGCTGATACTATTTGTTGATGAGTGTGTCACTGTTATAGATAGGAACTTGGAAAGGTAGGATACATAAAGTTATACATATTTTGTAATGCTTTAAATTTGATTTTAAGCTGATTATAATATAAAAAAAATTACTACATTCTGGCTTCACTTTTTTACCACTGTACAACTTAAAATAAACTTCCTGTTGAGTTTTCAAATATTTCTGTTTGGTCAATTAATTGTATCCACATAGTGCATACCAAATGAAAATTATGTGAAATAAACTCCCAAACATAAAATGCATATAAATAGTGAATAACTATATTATAGCTGACAGTATTTAAACCCACAAATATTTAATCTGTATTATAACTGATGAGTATTTTATCTGAACCGTATTTCAGTGAACAAATCCCCCTCCACTACAACCAATGCTATAACACAATCGGTAGGGTAGCATTAGTAATTGGGTGTATGGACTGCATATGGGGTATAGCAGAGTTGGTTGTAGTGGAGAGGAATTTGTCAGCTGAAATTCTACTCATATTTCAACTGAATTACAAAATTGAAAATAATGATTTTACTGTTTTTTCTGCCTCCCCCATCCCACCCAGTTTTTTCAATTATTGAGGAAATTGCACTAAAAATCAAAAATTCTTTCTTACTCACCAATTAGAGCCAAAATGCAACAAACAAATTTGTCAGGTTTTAGATTAGAACAAGTTTTCTATTCAAAAAGTATTTTACAGATAGAAGAAAAAAAAATCATTGTAAAACCATTAAATTTCTCACTTAAAATCAAAAGTTAACATTTTTGTAACCTTCATACACCCGTAGAAAATAAAGTAACCTATTTTTTTTATTTCTAACAACATTTTGTTTAAAAATGGCTATTAAATAAATATATATGTAAATGTCAAATATAAACTAATATTTGACATTCTGATATTTACAGTTTTTGAATTTTAGATTCTGAGTGGAGCAAAGAAGTTTATGGTTTTACTTTTTTAGCGTGGTTATTTTTCAATTTTCCCAGGAGTTTTCCTAAAAAGTTGAATAACCAAGAAAATAGGTAAAATATTAAACAAATATTAAAGAAAATATAAACTGCCTATGTAATTACTTTAATAGTAATATAGCATATATATTGTTGACAAAGCAACACTATCAACTAAACTCTGCTCATAATCGTTTTTCTCCCTTGAAATGGTTTATCATTGCTTTCAGATATACATTAAATTTCCCCTCTTCTATCTTCTTAACTTTTCGCCTCCAACAGTGATCCACCTATGTGTGAAGTTGTCAGGCCTTTCAGTTTTTATTTTCAGTGAATTGTAATTTATACCTATATTATTTATAGTTTTAAGATTACTTTTATAAAACGTATCATTAATGATTTTATACTTTGAAAATGAAATGTTGACAAATATTGGAATATTGGAAAATGGAATATAATTAGGGATTATTTTTATTTTAGGCCTGCCTGCTACAAAGAAAAACTTAGAGACATTGGATAATAAAGAAAAATCAATGCCAAAAAAAAAGATATCAACACTTAAAAACAAGACACAAGCTGCTAAAGAATGTAATAAAAAAAATCAAAGAAGAGCTAAAAAGAAATTTAAAAAAGATATTGAAGATGATGTAAATAAAAATGAAAAAGAAATGATAGTAATAAAAAAAAAAAAAATATGTAAGACACCCAAAATAGTATATGGTGGTAACCCTAAAGAAAAAATTAACAAAAAACTTAATAAAATTGCTGTCAATAATCTTGGAAAAGATAAGCTAAATCAAGGTCCAAAAGTAGGAAATAATTTTATTGTAAGTTACAATTTTTCACAGTATTAAAGTTTAACTGATTTTTGAATTATTATTTTAGTTTGGACAATTTGTTGTTCGTAAAACTGATATGATTGATATAGACTGTCCTCCAATATGGAAAATAACTAACTTTGGGTTTTTACAAAAATATCTTCCATTTAAAAAGAAGGGCAAATTGTTGTACAAAGGTGTTTCAACTGTAAGTACAATATTAAATGTTGTTTTTTTTTTTCTTAATACCTAATTTGTCAATAACACATTATTCAATTGAACAATCTTTAAAGTATTAAAATAAAAAGTGTTTTCTACATTTTAGTTTGCTGGTTGGATTCCTCGTGTCATAAATCATTATTATTTAGCACCCATAACATTTACACAACATGCATCTAGACACATTAAATTTCACAAAGACCAAGTTGAGATGTATGTATGTTATATATTATATATGTATAATTTTGTTTGAGTATTTTTTTTTATAATTTTAGGGAGTCTGAAATTGATATTCCTACAGAGGAGGAATTGACAGGTGTACTGGAGGAAGCTTTATTTTTAGCAGTAAGCCAAAAAAGTAAGACAAACAATTATTTTAGTATCATTATACTAAATATAGTAATGTTTTTTTTTTTAAATTTGAAATAATTTAACTGAATAGTTTTTAATTTTATAATTTATTTAGTGATAAAAATTAAACTTTAAGAACTATCCAAAATATTGTCTTGTTTATGCACCTACAGGTCCATAAATGAACAATTTTATTTATGTTTGACACCACAAGTTTGTAATGACTTACATATTAATTTCCTAAATATAGTTTCAAGTATTTACATGTTGTATTATTTATTCAGCTTGGATATTTCAATTTTTTTTTTTTAAACACAATTAATATGCAAATGTTTTATAAAAATGCATAGGTAATGTTTTTTTGTAGTGTGCATGATTTTTGTAAATTATGTTACAAAAATATCCATTGATTGTGGTTAATAACCACAATAACAATAAAAGTTTAAAAAAATAAAACTTTGATTATTATTTCTTTAAACATTATAATTTACAAATTCATTTAAATTAATTTATAAAGTAATAATGTATTATTATATTTCATTAGCTATTATTGTTTAATATTCAAAAATCAGACATTTTAGTTTAGAATTTTAAATCACATTTTCTACCTTTATAATATTAACATTGCTTTAAAAATGTTAATGTTTAATAATTGAAATTGTATTTATTATTTATAAAACAATTTAAATTACAACAGAATAAAATATGTACTATGCCATGTATTGTTTTCTAAAACATGTATTATTAAATATAATTTACTTAGTTTCATTTAATTTTAGTTTTCAAAAATCAACATGAGACTGGAGGACTACAGGTAAACTCAGAGAATGTATTTAAAGATAACAACCCTATAAAAGTATCGATTTTTGATAATTATGCAACTGACTCTAATACTACTGTATTATTTATTTAGTGAATTATTTATTTTTAGGCTGAAACTTCTGATAATTGTTATCAGCCAAACAAAAACCTATCTATTAAGAATAATAAGTTAGGAACTAGGGATAAAGTTACCAACAAATCATTAATACAAGATTTAAACCAAAAATCAACACAATCATCAATTAAAACAAAATGTCAGAATTATGTTCGAAAAACTAAACAAAACCAACAATTTGACGATAATGATAAATATGAATCAGAAATAGATCTGCCTGGTCAATTACCAAATGTAAATTCATCCAATGAGTTCACTGTATGTATATGTATATATTTTAAGTATGTTTTTATATAGTTATGTAATACTATTTTGTTAACTGTGTATATTATGATTGTTAATTTTAGATTGGATCATTTATTGTAAATAAAACTGACATAGTTGATAATAATTTTCCTACTCTATGGAAAATAACTAACTTTGGATTATTACAAAAATATTGTCCATTCAAAAAGGATGACGAAATGTTGTATAGTAATACTTTAACTGTAAGTATACTATAATAATTATTTCTTATCAATATGTTATTTTGGATTTAATACACATGTGATTTTAATAAGACAGGTTACTGAAAGTAAATAAATACATTATTTTGTTTCTAGTACTGCAGTTGGAATTCTGAAGAAAAGAATCACTACATTGCAGATGTATCAACTATACAGATCACACAAAAAGATCATATAATAAAATTAAACAAAATTATGAGGTAAAATAACTAATACGTAAAGGGTAGTGAGTTCATTTGCATATTTTTTTAAAAGTTCAGGAGTAGGATAGAAATGTATTTTGTAGTCTTTTAAAACATAAATACAAATTGATGTTTTATTTATTTGCATATTTCTAACTATACCGTTTTAAGGTGATTGGAGCATGTCTCTAATACACCAACAAGACAAAATTGTTTTTGCATTAAAGGAACTTTATATGTCAGAGCTAGATTTCTTTTCGAAAAAGTTATTTACAGACAGAAAAAAAAAAGAACTAATACTGTAGAGGGGTACAACCACTATTGCAGTTGGGAAGATGGGTTATATAGTTATTTAATTTAAACTTCTAACCAATGATAAACCATTAATAATGTTAGGACACATGAAGTTATTTAATTTAGACTTGTAACCAACAATAAACCAATGATAATGAATAACGATTTGGAACAAAGTTTGGTTATATATTTTTTAAAAAGTTTAATATTTACAATTTGATTTTAAAACTCTCATAAAAAAAAAAAATATACAACATGAAATCAATTTTTTTTCTTTACCATAATGTACTTAACTTATAATAAACCTGTTAAATTTTCAAGTATTTCGGTTTGGACTAATAATTTAATCCATAGAGTACTTACCAAATAAAAATTGCATAAAAACTCACAAAATTAAAATATCTATAAATAGCTTAAATAAATGTTCTGAAACTTATACTCCATCTAGAAAAAGTAAATAGAAGTTTTCTTTCAACATTTTAAGTTTACAATTGAAGTCTGAACAAAAGAATTATTTTTGTAAATTTTTCTGTACTTTCTGAATTTTTTTGGTTTAACTCAATTATTAAAAAAACTGTAAAGAAAATTAAAGAACAACTTTGTTGACCACCAACTAGATTAAAAATATAACAAAAAAGGTCTCTTGTCATTTATCTATTGAAGCAATATTTATGATAGAAATCATAAGCAGTAAATATTTAAAATAATGAAATTGTTGTTCCGTAATTTGAAAAACTTATATATTTAGTATTTTTCGATTTTTCCCAATTATTATGAAAAATACTTAAGATATCAAACACTAACTTCTTTTGTCAGTGGCATTATTTAAAGGATCTCTTTGACTTTAAATTTAACAATAATACAACATTTTTCTTTTAGTACCTAAATAACTATATGTTTGAACAACATTTATTTTCAAATAATATTGTAGGAGGAAAAAAGATTAAAAAAGAGGTGGTTGGATAGATTGAGAAGGTGTGAAGACAAAAGTTTATGGCAGGAAGATATGATGGATTAGGTCAAATGGAAGTTTAGGACAAGGGTGGCTGAGCCCAAATAGTTGGGTTGAAAGCGATAAAAAGAAAAAGAATAATAAGAAGAAGCTTCATTATCAATTTTAATATCTTTTAGAGCTCAATATTATTATAATAGACAGTAAAAATAAAAAATCAAAACATAATAATAATTAATTATTAACAATAAATGTCTGTTATTTCTGCTTTACCGCTAGTGGCCACTGTCTAGCACTTGGATCATTATCAAAATATTTTTTCCTTAAAGTTATTTTCCTACATTTATTATTATAAAATTAGATTTGTATTTATCAGCTATTACCACCCATTAAAAAAATTAGAGTCAACTGCCTCTCCATTAACTCCTTTCCCATACCACTGCTTATAGGTATGGTAATAAGTGCACACACTAAATTACCATGCTGATTTATTAGTGTAGTGTACTTATCAGTTGTGACCTGTTTAGTGAACAATTGACCTATTCATATTATATAATTTTTTTTTTTTAATCTTCAAAAGAAGATAGTGATGGGAATGCTAAATTTTTTTAACCAATATAAAGATGTTTTAACACAAATTTAACATTTTATAGAACATATATTAAAGTTTTTTAGTACATCCTTTATTTATACTAATAACCAACAAATAATAATCTACTAATCCCCTAAATGTATAGTTAGTACATTATGCTTACCTAAAATGTCTTGAATAATACCCAGTTATGGTTGTTAGTAAAGAGATCCTTTAACTTTGATTACATAGTTGAAATTTAAGTCTACCATAGTTAAAAATTCCTAAAATTAGTTCTTCTACCATTATTAATTATATTAATCATTGAACCTAACATGAACCTAACAAAATATTTTATGCTTGTATTAATTAGGGATTATTGTCTACAATGTAATACAATTTGTCTATGTAGAATTATTCAAAATAAGTAATTAATTATTAGAATATAATATGTAACTTAATACTATTTTGATTGACAGCTATTTTTTAAAATCATCTATGGCACAGTTCCTTGATTTATAGGTACCTCTAATAATAGAAATTAGTAAATTGTTATTGTTATTTATGTACAAAATATGTATATGATTTATTGTAGAACTCAACTTTGATATTTTATGTTGCTTATAATTATAGAAGCTGAAGGATTTGCAAAATTTGTAAATACAAGTAGTGATTTCATAAGAAAATCATAACTATTTCTTTAAAAAAAAAAAAAAAACTATTGTAGGTGCATAATGCTTAGATTACTGTTTTTGGATTACAATATAAATAATATATTTTTAACCAAATAGAAATAGAAACCTGTGCACAAAATGTATTTATGTGGTGAATAAGTGCAGGTGATAATTCCACTAATGAATTACTTTAATAACCTAATTGTTAACTATGCAAAGCAATTTTATAGAAATGTGCCACTTAAATTCTTAAACACTTGAATATTATACACACAATTTAATAATTTATATTATTATGATTTTAGGGACTTTGCCTTTGAAATAGCTGTCCTAGAGAAATCAAAATTTTTAAAACCTGCATTAACTCAAGAAGAACAAGATCTTATTAAAAGGGTCTTGTTTTAGAACAAGATCTGAACAAAATTAAATAGTTTATGTAAGATTCAGGGTTAAACAGTTTATTGTAATTTATTATTTTGAATTTAATTTATATTTTTACATTCCTGAAAATTACCATAATGAGTAACTTATAACATTGAAATATATTTGTATTAATTCATATAGATTAAATGGTATTTGGCCTAATGTCAAATATTTATGTTTTTTATTTTTCATGTTGGATTTTTGTATCATATTATTAATAAACTTTATATACTCATAGTTTTATATTTTTTAATACTGTAAATGGTATGGTATACAGGGTGTTGCAGGATTATTTAATTAATACAATAACATGTTCTATTGAATAATTTTAAGTTTAAAAAAAAATATATTACATATTGGTGTTATAATATAAATATAATTTTTTAGTGAAATTTTAATGTTTAGAAATTTGAAATAAAAATGTAGTTGTATTTGAAATTTGAAAAAAAAATCAACATAGCCATTTTGTAAATTCAATTTTTCAAAAAAATGGTGGTGTCAAAAACTTGTATCAAAGTTGAAGAATTTACTTTCCATGTTTTTTATCAGTTTAACTCAATCATCAAGATATTTCACATTTAAGTTTAGGTAGGGGGAAAGTAAGTGGAATATCATTTTTGTAGCAACAAAGGATTTTATAAGTGCTCTACTACTTTCCCCCTACCTAAACTTATAAGTGAAATACATTATCAACGGTTTGATGGAAATCAAAAATTTTAACACCAAAATTTATATAAAGTAATAAATACTTTGTCTAATTATGGAATTTTTAGTGGTTTTCATTTGAAAAACCAAAGTTTGTATTGTCACAGTATACTCCTTAAATGTTGTGAAAAATCTAAGTATTGGAAAATATCTTTAACTACACTTAAAAATTCCAAAAATCAGAATTTGAATATACGCAACATTTAACCAAAAACATAGTATGAGCATGCTAAATCATCGTTTATAGTACTGATTTATTTAATGATACTGTATGTTTATAAAATAAAATATACATTTAAAATGTCTGTACTCAAGTTTTTATAATGATATATTGTTAAACAATTTTTATGCATTTATCTGACTATAGTATCAAAGAGTCACAATAGGAGCAGTCTGAAAATAATGCTTTAAATACTATTGTATATTAGCATAAAATTTTTTTTTTTAAGATTCATTGATAGAAAATTTATAAAGTTGGACACATTTTTTTCTGATGAGAGCTTAGAGCTAACCAAATCTATTGACAGCTTTTTTTTTTTTAATGTGGATGAAGTTAATAGTTTGTGTTTTATAAACATTCATAATTAATACATTTAATAAAAAAATAACTAACTATTTAAAATACTTATGTTTATTACATAGACATTGTTATGGTCTTTTGAAATATTAAACTGTTCATCTTCATTGTTTGATATGCTGGGATATATTGAAAATTTCAACACCTAGTTCAGCAAAAATTCTGGTGTTAAAGAATAGTCTATTAGCCAACTTTGAATTTAAAGATTTGAAAAACCAATGTAGCCAAAGTTTGTTTTCAAATTTCTATAAATTATTTCAAGTGAGAATTTACAATTCCAATTTCTTCTTCAATGTGTGAATGCTCCTCAGCTATACATGATTAAAAAACTAGTTGTGCACCAGTATGTGTCAAAAATGATTTAATTAGCTATCTACTATTAAGAGATCTTACCAACAAAATAGATAGGAAGATTATATTGCAAAAATTTACTGTGTCAATAGAAAATTAAATCTTGTCTAACATCAGTAATGTATCTAGGAGGGTTTGTAGCCCCCCCCCTCCCGAAATGTCTTTGAAATTAAAAAAAAAATTCTAATATATAGTTTGAACAAAGAATAAAGAAGTTATTACATTTAATAGTTTACACAAATAATACAAATTAATAATATACAAGTCCAGTCCAGTGTAGTGTATATATTATAGTAATAAGTAGATCTATGGTTATCCAAAAAGATAAAGTATATTATTTGGAGAACTTCAACCAGCCATTTTACATGCATTAGAAAAAATTACACTTTGAAAAGATTCTGACACTTAGTTCTGCGAGTCATCTTCTTACTGCGATAAAATAGTTAAAATTTCAAATAGTTTTATCTATTTTAGTGAAAATACTTATATAAGTTTTCCACTTAGCCGAAATCTTCAAACAGTAAATCTTGATTAAAAAACTGTATCAAAAGCTGCTAATGTTCAAAATAATATTCAGGATATTAGAGAAAATTGTGATGTAGAGTTTCAACAATTATTTTTATCAATAACAACTGAAAAATTTTATATTAGTGTTAGTTTGCAACGTCAATATAAATCAGATGATCCAAAATATTTTTTAAGCACTCATACTTTTTATAGATAATTGTTTAGACCAATTGACCGAAAAATTTATATCGTACATGATTGTTTTGAATAATTTTGATTGTATTTTACCTAAGATAGAAATGAGAAATCTGAAAATATTAAAGGTAAATTCAAACAATTAGTAGAAACATATCAAGATATAATTGATGAATGTAACAATTTAAATGATCATTAAATGGATAATTAGATTTTTGGTACACTAAATATTCAAATTTAACATCTTCCAAACTCAAGACCAAAAATACTGTTGAAATAAACTTCCAAACTAGTCCAGATGTTTATCTAGTAATATCTAAACTTATTCAAATATGCATAACACTTCCAGTGTCTACTGCCACGGGAGAACTTTTCAACACTCCGTCGTCTTTGATAACATATTTGAGGAATTTTTCGTGACAAACATTTAAATGGTTTAGCCTTACTAAAATATATTTATCGCGATATCAATGATGTTATAGATCAACTTGCTAAAACATCAAAACGAAAAATGAATATACATTTATAATTAAAAAAAAAAATTAATATTTCAACTTTTATATAATTAGCGCTATAAAATAGTAATAAAATGTTTAATGTATGATTATAATACACAAAAAATCCCAAACAGTATCATTTGTTATATTTTTATATTTTTTATTGTATATATTATATATATTTTATATTTTTACTCGATTATATACATACTAAACAATTTTTATGTTTTTCCATAATCTTTTCTCGTAATATTGATTCGAAGTATGTTAAAAATAATTATTGGTTAATTTGTCATTAAAATAATCACATATTCAGAGGTTGCTCGTTTATCAACGTTTTTTCTATGATAAACTGATAACTATATTTTTATTTTTAAACGTTATTATTATTTCCCTATGCTTTTGATACAAAAACTAAATTTTTTATTGCGTATTGTAATGTCAGTTTACTACTCTACTAGTATTCTTATGTCAGAAAGAAGTTAAAATTTTATTTTTATTTGTAAAATCAAATTAATATATACTCAAATTTAATACAACATACATTCAAATATTGACTCAAATTATTGGTATGTATAAATTATACATTGAAGTTTTATAAATATTCTTGTAAATTACAGTATAGGTACCTACTTGCTACCTATAGCTATTACCTCTAATAATTAGGTCTTTAGCCATTCGAAAAATTATGGTTTTTATTTAATTGGCTTCATTAAAGCGAAACTTTAATTGGATCTAAACTTCATTCAAACAGACAAATACTAAGCTGATTTTTACAACTAAAAAATACTATATTTTACCTATGATTGTCATTTAAATGAATGTTTTTTTTGAAAAATTATTAAATTAAAGCTCCCAAAAAGCATAAAATCTCTAAAAGTATTCAAAAAATAAATAAAACCAAAGTATGTAACATATTATTACAGATTTGGATTTGTTATAATACGAAATAAATTTTATTCTAGCTTTTTTATGACAGTCCAAAACAAATCTGTAAATGCTAGAATTCCTCTGCACTACCTATTTATAATATTTAGTTGTGTAGATACTAACTTTAAAAAAAGTCCCAAAGGGTAAATAAACCATAAAAATCAATGTACAAATGTTTAGTTATCACATAAATTGTTGATAATCTTACAAGAAATATTGATAACTGTTAGAAAAGTCATTATATTCTGGAACATGGTGTACAAAATGTTGATTAATTATTTGAAGTTGATTTTTCTATTAACCTTTTTTTCAAATTCCAGTTTTTTTACATTGGAGCTCTAATTTTTAATTTTTAAGTAAATTTAGTACATATATTTTTCATGGGCTACCTGGGGCATCTAATAAAATAAACTACTGATTTAGGAATTGATATACTCTTCAAAATTGTATTATAAATATATTTTTGGTTAAATGTAAGTTGACTTTCAATTATTGGCACATTTTCAAATTCTTTTTCATAATACATAGAACTATTTAAATTTGCTATGCCAATTGGACTTTGATGAGGACTTGGTATTTGATAATATTTGAGATCTTTCCCAATTAAATATATCAATTTTTCTTCTATAAGAATTAAAGTTTTGTTGTATTATTATTTTCTAGGAATCAATCTTTAACAATTTTTTCAGACTTGAAATATTAGAGATTAAAAAAATTGATTGATATAGTTACAAATAAAATTTTTGTCTCCCTTTTAAAAAACTGGTGTTACTATAGATTGTTTAAATAGATTAAGTACAATTGCATTTTGAATACTAAGATTGAAGATATGTTTTGAAGATATGGCTAATATTAATTTATTTGATATTAGTAAGTGAATCCAGATACCATCAAGACTAGAAAAGTCACATTTTTAAATTTAGAAATTTAACTAATGATTTCCTCTTCACTGATGTAAGTCGAGTGATTAAAAATAGGTTGAAATTGATTGTTGTTATTTTGAGGTATTTCTGGATTGTCATAAATTAAATTTTGCTCATCTTTCAATTTACCTATTAGATCTAATGTTCCATTTATAAAGTATTATTGTACAAATTATAAAGCTATAAAGTTTAATGCCTTTGTTTTGTGGGTATCTATTGTAACAATAATGAAAAAATGTATGACACACTATAAAATACTTTTAGTCTGCCCTCTATGCTTTATGCTCTATCCACCTATTTATTTTAGTTCAGTATACTAATAAGCAAAATGGGAATAAAAATATTATAAATTTACATGGGCAAGGCTGAACGTGTAGATATTATATGTATATTATTATTATATATTATAGTATACATTGTTTCAGAAGTCACTACTATCACTTGTGGACTGTAATTTGTGGCGTGACCCAGTTTGAAGTCAGTATAAGAAACATCTGGTATTCTGGTCTGTGGTTCTCAGTGAAAGTCGATCCAGAGTATTTGTGATACCATTTCAAACATAAAAACTGCAAAAATAAGTGGGCCTGTCCGGGATTTGAACCCGGGACCTCTCGCACCCGAAGCGAAAATCATACCCCTAGACCAACAGGCCGGATGAAAAAAGTTATTAATAGTTTTGGTCTTAGATTAAATTAAAACGGAGAGTGCCGTCTTCAACTTACACTATAAAAAGACAATGTATTGATATTATTGATGTGCACATCCAAATTTATTAAAATTCAAAAATGATAGGAATCGGTGTCACATACAGAGGGGGTGGTTAGAGGGTCAAAACACTTCCTTTTCGGAAATGCACTCCTTTACTAAATTTTAAATCAAGTTTTACATTCAACAGCCCATTTAATACCACAAAATAAAATAATGCAATTCAATTTCATCAAAAATCATTTATTCAATAATAATAATTAAAAATAAAATAATAAAGTAAAAACAAAATAATTAAAATGGTTAATACTCATAAATAAATATACAAATAAAAAAATGCGTCCCCTGGAGTATTATGATAAGTATATTATACAACCGGTTTTGAATTAAAAATTCATTATCAGTTGTATCACAGTCAAATGTAAAATGCGACTGTAAGTCTGTGTTAATATCAAAACTTATATTATGGTTATTTTCTAAAACATTTTTAGTGAAATTTGAATTAGGGGCAGTCCTTTTTAGTTTCATTTCAGAAATGTGTTCTTTATATCTTATTTTAAAATTTCTATTTGTCTTACATATATACAATTTATTACAGTTACATTTAAGTTAATTTTAATTTTTAAACTTCTTTACTTTTTAGTTTTTAGTCATAAATATCAAAAATGTGCTGGTAGTCTGGTACCTAGTAAATAATTAAATAATTCAAAGAAACGTGAACATACCTATACATTATACTTATGGTAACTAGATATAGAAATCCAAAAAAATGTACATTTTAAAATGTAGATCCTCTATAATAAAAAAAAAACCCTCCCTTGAATGAATTAGCCAATGTGTGTACTATTCTACCCATTTTGCCCATAACTCATCTCCATCTATGTACATTTTTTTTATATGATTACTCTATTATTATTTTTTCTATTATCAACTATAAAATTTAATTATTCGAAATCATAATGTTAACTTATTTGGTTTGTGTCTTTATGATGAAAATATTTTGAAATTTAAATCAACTACTCATCTACCACATTAATCTATTATAATAATCGAGAGAACAAAAAGTGGCTCTTATATAGTGGTTATGATGGTAAAAACATATTTTTTCTCGTCAAACAGTAGTTCTCCAGCTGTCACTATCATTGTCAGTCACCTGTAGACTTGGGACTTACAGTTTGGAATGCATTAGGCAGAACCATAAAATATTAAAATATTAATGAATAATCAAATTATAAAAAAATCATATAAACATATATTAGCTCATAATATTTTTTAAAAAAAAAGTAAAATTACATGTACTTAACACTATGGTTAAGGACATAGGATAATCCATAAAAAAAAGAGTTCGTCTGGTCACCATAATTATACCTATACATCTATACATTATCTGGAACTTGGTTTGTTTACCAGTAACCTTTTTTTTTTTTTTTGAAAAGACCCGTTTTTCGATTTTAATTTTGTAAATGCTTGAATTTTTCATGGAAACCATTATTAAAAAGTTAATTAAAGTTAAAAAGCTACAGTTACAAAAGCTTTTAATTAAAGTTTGTCGTTATTATACGGATCAGATAAGAAATAGCTTCTTTCATTCCGTTTTTACGTATTTGACTGTGACGCAATTGTTATGTAAGTTAGTGTTAAGGTGTGATTCCTATGCACGCGTCTAGAGACGCGCGGCCGACACGGCGCGATTTACTTTTAGCCGCGCAGGTACTACTTTACTTGTTTTTAGTAAGTATAACCGATTCCTATGACCGCGGACGCCGCGTTCGTCGGCCGCGCGGTTAATAGCTAAAATATTCATTTTTGTTATGATGTATTGGCATTTTTAAAAATTGTTTGGTTTTTTTTATACTGCATTGTTAATTTTTATTAAACGAGATGTTAAATATAATTTATTATCAATAAAAATGTTTTTAAACACATTATTTTAAAATTAATATTACATAGGTACTAAAGAATATAAATTATTCTATGAACATATAAACAATATAACAAAATAACATATTATGTTACATTACCTAAGCCTAACTGCTATATTTTCAGCAGCAGTTATTGGTTTTCTAATTTTGATGGTTGGGTTGGTTTTTATGTCTTCCTCAACTAGGTTCAATATATAATTAAATTGATCCCAGCTTAATCGGAAAAATTCCCTGAATTTAGTTTCGCCTCGTCATAAATGTTTTTCAACCAGGAAACTGAAAAATCCTTCAGCTTCCCTGGCCAAGTACATTTCACGCACTTCATTTTTATTTTTTGTCTGAACGTATTTTATAAATGTTTGTTCTTCTTCTATTTGTTGTAATAGAAGTAGTTTTAAAATACATTTTTGTTTTTTTGTTAAAGACATGGGTAATAACAAACTAATAACAATAATAATATTTTAAAACACACTTATATGAATATACAAGTACCTACAACATAACCAAACAGAGGCCTTGATACAACTGCGTGTACGTGCCTAATTATTTTAGTGCCAAAAAGCCGCGCGTCTCCTGACGTGTACATAGGAATCAATAAAGATCGCACGGATAAAAGTCAAATAACAACTCGTCGACCGCGTCTCTAGACGCGTGCATAGGAATCGCACCTTTAGGGTTCGATAATTTACAAATCTAAAATTTAAATTTAAATTTTTTAATAAAATAGAACTTTTTTGTCACGTTAACATGAGGTTAATTTAGGTATCTATATGATATATGATCTTAAAATATAAGATGGAATTTATTAAATTATATTACGTCATTAGGGTGCAGGTTTATGTGTGTACTATGAAACACGATTGAGAACAAATGTCGCTTATGAAAGAATTTTTTTTTAGCCAAAAAAACGAACGATTGCGAACTGTTTTTTAATTTACGTTGCCAAGTTTATATAGCGTTGTTTTTGTCTATGTTTTATTAAAACTATATGATATTAAAAATACTGTTACGTTAGAACTACGTTACAATCTCAAATAATATTATACAAAATTAAAGGTTAGGTTAAAAAAAATAAAGATAGGACTTAAAATTATTACTACGACTGGAATTTTCTTACGTCACTAATGTTTAATCATTGCTTACAGATGTAAATGAAATAACCTTATGTATTCCACCTTCCCCACTAACCTCCTACAACAGTGGAAGAACTGATTTCCAGTATTTATTTTTTTATTTTTCAAATTTGTGTGAAAACTTAAGAAAATCCAAAAATGACCTCTTTGGAGTTTTTCCCCAGTAAAAATTTCTTTTAGAAAAATTGTTTTCGTTTATTTCAAGTAGGCAGGCACTGATAAAGCCAGTTTAATTTATCAGTGATATAAACCGTTGCTTTTTACTGTCTGTTCTAAAATTTTAAATCTAAGGCTGCAATATGCTGGGTATGTCTAGACGAAGGATATAAAGTACACACATTATACATTTTGTTGTTATTAATTAATACATTTAAACAATATAATTTACTTATATTATCAAATTTAATTTTCTTTAATATTTTTACAATCATATTATGATATGAAAAATTTATTATGTCCTAAATTATGATAACTTCTGATAAACAGATACAGACGCTTCGATAAAATCCATGTTATCAAAATCACTAATTAATGTTCTTTTTTGTTGCCGGTGCGCGTTACTGAATCTTGACNTATTTACTCATACGGTAAGTCTCTTAACCGTTAAGACTTGTGTATACTACTTGCCTATGCATTACTAATATTGTGTTATTTCAATGGGGTTTTTTTGTAGGTTTCGAACGCCCATCGGCTATACAACAAAGAGCTATCAAACCGATGATCAAAGGACGCGATGTCATAGCCCAAGCTCAGTCTGGTACGGGTAAGACAGCGACATTTTCAATTGCTATGCTGCAATCCATTGACACTCAATTAAGAGATACTCAAGTTTTATGCTTATCACCTACCAGAGAACTTGCTGTACAAATCCAAAAGGTATTATTGTAATTTTTAATGCATTCGATAAGGGGAATTTGACTTCAACACTGGGAAGTTCAATGCAACTTATAAATCATAATTAATTTTATTGATTGTGTAGGTTCATAATTAATTTTATTGATTGTGTAGGTGGTTTTAGCTTTGGGAGATTATTTAAATATCCAGTGTCATGCTTGTATTGGGGGTACAAATCTTGGTGAGGATCTACGAAAATTGGACTTCGGCCAACATATTGTTTCTGGAACACCTGGCCGAGTGTTCGGTATGTATACAGTTAATTCAGAACTCAATATTAATACATTTTGTTGTAAACTAAATACTTTAATAGACATGATCAGACGTAAAACATTGCGTACAAGAAATATAAAAACACTAGTATTAGACGAAGCAGATGAAATGTTAAACAAGGGATTTAAGGAACAAATATATGATGTGTATAGGTTCTTGCCACCTGCTACCCAGGTATAATTGAATTATTTTTACACGTGAAACAATTTTAATTTTTTGTTACTTTTTAGGTCATACTTATATCTGCTACTCTGCCCCATGAAATACTTGAAATGACAAATAAATTCATGACTGATCCTATTAGAATTTTAGTGAAACGGTTAGTAAAAAAAAGATGTATATATATATATATATATATTTATATATATATATTTATGGAAAAAAGTCACGATAATGAATTATTTTAATTCCATTTTTTTAGCGATGAACTCACATTAGAGGGTATTAAGCAGTTTTTTGTTGCGGTTGAACGAAAAGAATGGAAATTTGATACATTGTGTGATCTGTACGATACGCTGACTATTACTCAGGCTGTTATTTTCTGTAGTACAAAAAGAAAGGTACATTATAGTGTCAATTTATAGGCTGGAATTAGTATGCGACTGACAGTTAGCGCTGGCAGTACGCACTGACCATGTTCCCCGATTATCAGCCATCACCGAACATTTAGTGCTTTGGCTGTCAGCCAACAATAAAATAAAGTTGTAATATAAATACATAAATATGCATACACGCGTATAGNTGTACGATACGCTGACTATTACTCAGGCTGTTATTTTCTGTAGTACAAAAAGAAAGGTACATTATAGTGTCAATTTATAGGCTGGAATAAGTGTACGACTGACAGTTAGCGCTGGCAGTACACACTGACCATGCTCCCCGATTATCAGTCATCACCGAACATTTAGTGCTTAGCTGACAGCCAACAATAAAATAAAGTTGTAATATAAATACATAAATATGCATACACGCATATGGTTGCCCCTCTCAGTGTCAAACTAAAGGCCACCATTGATGAATGAGCCTGACCAACGGTTCTTGTCAGTGCGATGCAGCTATATGTGTATATAAATTTATCAGCGCTACACTGTAGTTGTTCATAAGCATTCATTGATATAGCTACATTTGACCATCGTCAGCTCTGATTGTTGGTGGAGCACTAATTCCAGTCATATAGATCATTATGACATTTTGTTTAATTGATTATTTAGGTGGACTGGCTTACCGAAAAAATGCGCGAATCTAATTTTACAGTTAGTTCTATGCATGGAGATATGCCACAGAAAGAAAGAGATGCGATAATGAAAGAATTCCGTGCTGGTCAAACGTAAGTATTTACAGTATATTTTCAATGTAAAGACTTGATAAATTTAATACAATTTTTATTAAATCAAAGCTTTTAATATTTGAAAATTATTTTAATTTATGTATATATATTACAGAAGAGTTTTAATTACTACCGATATATGGGCAAGAGGTATTGACGTACAACAAGTTTCTTNTATTTTCTACATTTTAAATAAAATAATTAAACCAAAATCCTTGGTTTATGAAACAAAAAGTACTCATTATTAAATAAACAATAATTTGAGTACAACAGACCATTTTATAATGTTATTGTCTCAAAATGCAATTTTATTTTAATATAATATTTAATATAGTTATTTAATTTGACTGTAGGATTGGTCGGTCTGGAAGATTTGGTCGAAAGGGAGTGGCCATCAATTTTGTAAAAAGTGATGATATTAGAATTTTGCGTGATATAGAACAATATTATTCCACACAAATTGATGAAATGCCAATGAATGGTAAATATATAATATTTTTTTCTCATTGATTATTATATGCAGGCAATTACTTTGTCATGAAACTATCAAACATTATTTTGTAAAAGAATTACCTGTAGGGATTTGTTCAAAATATTATAAAAAGTGTATTAATTATAGTTTATTTTTATTTCAGTTGCTGATTTAATTTGAATTCAATTTTCAAAAACTTTATTTGTGTTGATTACATTTTTAATGTAGAAATACATTTTTTTTTTACAATAATGTTTAATAGAAACATTAATTTTTTTGGATATCTATGTTTAATATTATAATACTTACATGTCTGTAATTGAATAGCATTGTCTACTTTATAATTATGTTTGTATACTTTGTAAAATATACAAATAGCTACTTTTAAATTTTATTATTGTCAACATTTCAACTTGAATGTTTGTAATTACAATTCCATTATCTCGATAAGAGTTTTATTTCCCAAATCATTTAGATTTAATTTGACTTTGAATAAAATTAATTTTTAACTCATTGTAGTTAATATTTTGTGTTTTCAAATTTTTGTAAAATCTACATTTGTTTGAAAATATGTTTGCTGTGTACTATTTAACTATAACAATTGTATAAAATAATTATTGAAATATTGTTTCTATTCAACCCCTGCAGTAAACTAATTTTTTTATAAAAATGGCTTCTGAAAATTTACATATATCTAATTTAAATTTTTATTTTTAAGAACCTTAAAAATATAATTGTAAAATTATGCTACCCTTTTATTCCTTTTACAGTGGAATAACTTTACTTATAAATAACCCTCGAAAACCTGAGTTAAAATGTTAAGCTTTCTATGAAAAAAAGGTTCTTACTTTTATAGTTTGTATGTGGGTATAGCCACTGTTGTAAGTAGTGTTGTATTAAATAATCTTATTATATAATAATGTCAATTGTTGGGAACACAAAGTTCGGAAGGTAGGATACAGAAAAGAATTCAATGTATACCTGGAAGCAATGATAAACCATTGCCAATGAAAAAACAATTCTAAGTAGAGTTTAATTGATAGCGTTGCTTTGTTAACAATATACATGTCATTAAAGGATAATGCATAATATTGAATAAAACTTACCCAGTTAACACACACGTTTTTATGTATGTAGTAAAAATATTTTACTATTCTAAGATTTCATTTTTGTTATTGATTTAGAGTAATTGTATTTAATTAATTTAATTACATCAGACCAGATATTGACTGTTACCAGTTTAAATGTGTTTGTCAATTAATTTACAATTAATTAGCTAATTGTTTTTTCAAATGTTTGCAATTTTTTGTGTGGTAGGTGAAACCGCATCCTTATTTTTATCATTATCTTTAAAAAATTAATTATATACAATGTAGTTTAATTCAAAGTACTTATTTACTCATTCTTTTCAACAAAATACTGTCCATGATAATAATGATTGTTTAAAAAAGATTTTATTTATAAAAACTTAACAACGAAAAATAAATTAAAATGATCATCAACGAAAACTTTATTTTTAACTTTAAATTTTGGCACTTTGCAAGGCAGTGCCATAGCCACGAAAGTTATGGGAAATCGAACCCCCTCTCCCAATCCGAAATCGTTAGTTTTATTAGTAATTACAGCAATTCTGGTGTATTTTATTAATCTCAAAATTAATAACTAATAAAATAAATTAATAGTATTATGTCACGTAACTTTGTTTAACAATCCATGTTAGTTCAAACAACTTGTCTTAAATGTAACTATTTAAAATAACATTAAACAGGAGAAAATAGATTTTTGGATTTCACGAACATGGTGTATACGCTGTCCAATTCCCTTTAAGACGTCGATATAATATTATACCAATAATAAAAAATACCTACTGTTATGATAGATGTGGTACAGTTATAGAAGGAAAGTTGGAAAACACGATAGATTACGCATAGTGTAATTGAATTTACATAAATTATCTGTACGCAACGATAATCCATTACTAACAAGAAATAATATTGAGTAGAGTAATATATTATTACTTGTATTTTTTTCCCTTGTTGCTAAGGTAATAAAAGAATATAGAAAAATGATAAACTTTTCCGATTTATTAAAAAAAACTACCAGGAAAACCAACAAACGTACGGACTAGATTAAAAATTATTTATATATTTTTCTCCCGTGTCACCGAGGAACAAACAAATTTAAATATTATTAATAATATATTATTCCAATGCTAAATCACATTACGTTAGTTTTGTGTTTAAACTTGTTTATATTCTTATTGTTCTACAATCCACATTTTCATACTTACATTTGCAATCGTCGAGTATTTTAGTTATACAATATTTTACAAATTGGCAGCGGTGGCGGAGCGACGTCGCCGTTTCACATGCGCTCCTGGTACTAAATTTACGTAAGTTTCGATCGTAGATGCAAACAAGACCTTTTCATCAAATTGTAACATAATTTTCCTCCACGTGTATTATTGTTTTCATTTATTTCAAGTAGGCAGGCACTGGTAAAGCCCGTTTAATTTATCAGTTTAATTTATAAACCGTTGTTTTTTA